>LOND01000213.1:0-14689 GCA_014220965.1 Paragonimus kellicotti
ACAGGTATATTAATCTCACATCGGTATCTGCCCACACATCAATATTACTGTTCACATTGGATAAGCGTACTAGGTGTTCTCGTAGCAACTCGTCTCCTAACATCGGAACAACCAATTCGTCAATTTAATCTCCTAACATTATGCCTTCAACGAACACCCACAGGTGCCACGGATTCATTCCAATGTTGCTGATGTTTTCCGTGAATCTTATCAACGTACAACTCACAGTTGGCGAGCTACAACTGGTTTGACACTTTCATACTGAAAACGACCACACTGGCCATTTTGACCAGTTGGTCAAAAACTAGGTTTGAACCGATCGAGCTCAGGACCAGGGGGAGCGCGATTCCCGGACAGGTTGAGCTGATCAACAATTCTTATTGAAGACCAGTTGCACCCATTCGATGGTTTGGTAGTGTAATGTCACACAAGTGGTCGTTTGACCGTACGGTAGACTTCTCATTGTTTTGGTCAAACTGACATTGTACCATTTCGAACAACGTGAAGTATAAACCTGCAGAATACTCGCCACAAGTGATGGTATGTCTTGAAAGATGGACAACAGTGCAACGTTGTAAACAATCAAACGAAGCTTAATCACACTAACATGGACAACCTATTATGCACACATATGCACATGCACACACATAAAAACACATAAAGCCATAACAATATCGTGTTACCGTGACTCGCTATCGATTTAAGATAACACAAGTTGTTCTCCTGATAGTGCATACTGCATTGCCTCTCAAAGGCGGCGCAACGCCCATGATCAAATGATAGACAGGCTAGTGGTTTACGGAACGTGAAACCAATCGACTTAGATCAAACATGTGTTCACTAAGCGATAAAGAGGGCGGAACTATCAGACTGTGATCAATACACAGCGTTCTGCCCTCATCAAACTGACGCAAACTAGTTGACAGGGCTTCGCCCACTAATGGGGAAACAACCGGACAAGAATGGATAGAACCATACCGTTCAATGGCAAATGAAGTCAAAACGATTAAAAGGGTCGTTAAATTGAATTGAAAAGGTAAAAATTGAGGGCTTGCTAATAAGTGGTCGTGTTTTTATTTTCTAGGTTATCCAACCACCTCAATATACGCTTCATAAAAAGAGAGAAAACAAACATTCAGAATGGATAGAAGCGATAACTGACCGGAACAATACCTCTTCTGGTTTGCTAAGTGACGATGACTGTGTTGAGCTCCTGCAGTGGTAGTCCCAAACAGTCTTAAGAACGTTTTTATATTGAAAATCTATGCGCAGTGTTGTCTCGCAGGAAACGTTGAATCAAAATAGTGTTAGTGCATTCGGTTCGGAACACAACCGGGCTAAGAACTATCTACCCGCAGGCCATCAAATTTAGCCGATGTATGACAGCACTGTTGAAATTACAGCCGCTAACTCGGGAATGTGTGGGAGATACGATTTGAAGTTTTGCTTTTGTGACACCTGTTCGCTAGCGTGCGCCAATCAAAATTAACCGATGAGACTTGGTTGAATTGCAACTCTTTGGTTAACGCCGCTAACTAAGAATAAGGAAAATTATTCAAACAAAACAGCTTAGACTGGAGTTGAAGATTTAGATAGATACGCCAGTACCCGAAGGAAGTTTAGAATGCTTTGGCGTATTAGCCAAACTCAGGATCATACAGTTTACGGTGTGTACAAAACGACACCAACATGGATAGGAATCCATTGTTACACCTCTTAATACGAAGTTATAGTGGCGGCTGTATCCTTATAGCTACGCACAAAAAATAATCCAGATATATATCTTAAGAATTTCGATAAATGACTTCATCCGAAAGTGATAGGTTCCAACAGAACTCGTCGAACTCGTGAAAATAGTGGGGAAGTACTATCTATTTGGTAGGCCGCTAATCAGTCATACACCCAAAGGTTCGCACACCGAACAATTTTGGCCCAACAGCGCACCCACTCTTCTTATCTCCATCTTGCCGTTCTCCCTCTGGATTTCCGACTGAGTACGGCCAGGTTATGTATACAACATCCACATCCAATTTAAGATATCTCGATATCAATTTAAGATGTCCCAAAGGGGTTTCCAGGGTTTCAACAGCGAACGGGGCCGCACGGCTACTGTGCGCATGGGTAGGCTAACAGACACGGATTGGTTGGCTCTTATGGAGTGGGAGGACAGTTCCGCCGGGAGCAGGGAGTATACAGGGTTAGTGCGCCTGAACGAGGTTACCAAGCTGACAGGGGTGCAGACTAACTCCTACGCTGTGAGCATAGAACGTGGATGTGTTCGTACAACGCAGAGCGCACATGGACGGCACATCTAACAAATCGGTCTTCTGCCAGATGTTACATGAGACTAGCATGGGCTACGGCCTTCGTCGTCGTCCTAACGGCCGGGTAGTTCACGCAAGCCCTTTCTCGGGTTATAGTGATTGCCATCTAGGTAGCAGTTTAACGGATGCCTTGACAGCTGAAGGCAAGAATGAAGTGACCAGGTAACATCGATCGTCCACGAACTATGGGCCAGGATACAAAATCCGTAGTCCGAACTAGGAGCTAAACACTGTGAGTTATCAGCCTACATTGTTTCCTAGACGATCGTCCTTGGCTGTTAAACAACAAGAAATACTACAGTAATTGCATAACTGAATATTCCTTTCTGTCTTTGTTCGGCTGCTCGTTTATCGATCGTCACGCAGTTGAGTGCAGTTTTTCTTTTAAACTTTCGTTGACCATTTCTCTTACCGTTTGATCACTGGTCTGAAGCTACCTGGCCAACATTTGATGTTGCACATTTTGGGTTTACATGAGCTTGGAAAATCTGGACGGTAGCCGCCGTGACTACGACGGTCTCGGACCTGAACTCCGTCTTCCTCGACTTTTCTCGTCCGATAGGGTGTATGTTAGAAAAGCAGTATCCTCAGACTAACTTTACTAAACTGGATGATTGTGTGAGTCAATCTCCGTCCTTAGTTTCTTGTTGGGCTGCCACTACAGTTGATGTATGACCCTCGTAGAGCATCGTACAGCTTAGCAGCGTTGGTATCCATTACCACAACTGTTGGTCTGCCTGAATTGACGCGGTCCAATTGGGCCAAGATGGATCTACGGTCACATAGTCGAATTCGGGGTTTCACAATTGGTTTAATGAGCTCACTTACTCAACTGAATCGGACCACTGTTGTTGGTCCTACAAAACAACCTCGTGACTGGTCACCTGATAAGATCGGCTCTGCCCCAAGTTTCGGTCATCCTAATTTGTGAATTCGAAGGGTTTGGGTTACCGAATTTGACTCACCTGCTGTATTCCCGTAATACTTCTTGGATAGGTTTTCAGCCAGAAATACACGTCCGAACAGATGTACGTAAGTTAAACGGACTTGTCACATACTGTATTAGCATTGCTCGCCCAGGTGAAAAATGGAGCAGTAAGTTCGACCGACAGGTGAATGAACAAGCATCACACATGCACAGTAGGTAGCCGATCATTGGTTAGCCTGTTGGTACTGCCACCAATGAATGCAAAGGACCCAAGTTAGTTCCAAAGGACTTGATCGATAAAAAGTATAAAAACCAAGGAGAAACTTATTTCAAGTTGGACATCAGTCATATTTGATCACAGCCTTCGCATTCAGTAGACTTTCCAGCCAGCCTCTTTCGAGAAGCACTAGACTCGAGTTTCGCTCTCATTAGAGCTCGTCAGTAGTGCATATCCTTGCCACTGCCGGGACTAGAACTCCGGCCACGCTTTCATGAGGCAACCGTGTTGACCACTGCGCCATTGACCTCACATTAAGCACGACCGAATTATCATATGTGAACGCTCAACCACTTTCGTTTGTGAATAATGTGAAACTATTCAGAGAGGTGCTGTTTTCTACGGAATCAGTGAACCGATGTATTGATTAATTTGATTTGTTTTCATGTGCAGAGTAATAGTCATCTGCACCGTCTGGTGTCATGGTGCTCGAATGATCTATCAGTATTGCATTTGAAGCATTTAACTCCAGAGTGCTGTGAAATCCACGCATGTGGTGTTCGCCGAGGATGCCCTGTTGAATTGTAAGGGTAGTGCTGCAGCTTTATCGAGTCACTGGATTATATCTAACTTATCCTTGTTATGCGCCCCGATCGAGAAGCAGCTGATGACCTCTCTGTGCTATCTGTCAGAGTAAGCCCCACGTGGCACCCGTTCACGACCGTTGAGTTGGACTACTTTTGGCCGCTTTGTGTGAAGATAGGCAGGGCTACGGACGAAGAGGCGAGTATCTATTTACATGCTTGTAATCTGTAGTAGTGCATATCGAAGTAGCTTATTTGCTTGAACACCGACTGAACTTGTCATAGCCTTGTCACGGTTTATCGAAAGAATAGACATAGGTTCTTACAGGAGGGAGAAAGATTTTTACATGTTCGTTCCTATCTCTGTTGTTAGTCGGTGAAAGTGTCTGTGAATTCTCGTTTTACACCTTTCATTTTGAGCAAATATCGCGCTGATCATTGAACTGTTAATTGCTAGCGGTTTTTCATGTAGGGCTTTATCTGAATGTATATTGTAACCTGGCTAATTCTGAATCGTTTCTGTGCGGGTACCGGTTGGGTCCAAGTGAATATTGGATATTCCGTTTTGTTCTGTTGTAAACGGCCACCCTGAGCGTCTTCGAATATTCATTACTTGTTTAAGCACATATAATCTGTGTGACTGGATCAGCTCTCATTTGTCCTAGTTTGCTAATAGACATATTCACACCAAGGTTTTGCTTCTTCTTTTCCGCCAGGATAAATTGCTACAATGTGTGTTCTCCACAAGCTCCGTTTGGAGGTTACAAAATGTCCGGCCTTGGGAAAGAATTGTAAGTTTAGCCTTGTATGTATTAGCTTACTTTTCAGCACTGTAATCTTGGACAGCAATGATTATTATGTAACGGCTTTGTAACTCAGCTGCTAGTAGAGCACTTGTCGCCTCTGGGCATGCTGCTTCTGTCGTTGGTTCGAATCCAGCCAATGTCCAAATTTTTCGCAAATGGCTCTTCTCTAAAGTGAAATGGCAGGTTGTTTGAACTCATCAGCGAATTTCTTTCGTGAAATCTACTTGGCGTTTACCAAATTTAAGAATCGTATAAAGAACGTGTATTTTTACTAGTTAACTTCATTCGTCACATCCCCATCATTCGCCTGACGTGTGAGATGAACGGTTACAAAACATTTGTGCAGGAGTGCAACAAATTGCGATGTGAAGTACAAACGTGTACCACTTATCTGTCCCGTCAAAATGGTTGGTTTTGCACACAAGCTTGTGGCTAATGATTGCCAATCTTTCATGAATTCGAGCATTTGTTCATAGAGCACTGATTTCGAATCCACTCAATAGTCATTTTCTAACAAGCGTTTAAAATTGACAGAGGCTATGGGGATGTTCATCGTCGTGGTCGACTGAGACACACTATTCTCTAGTTAACAATTTTATAAACAATTTTGGCTTTACCTCACAATGTTGTTATTAGTGTTTGGTGATTGAGGCTGTTATCCATTTTTAGAAGGTCTTTGCATATTAATTCCTGCTTCTTATTTGTTCGTATTGCCTGATTCCTACACACCCTTTGTTCTTTTTTCTTACACAGGGGAAAAGAGGGTCTTGATTGTTACCTGCAGACGAAAGTAATTACCATGCCCATTTCACTAAAAAATTCTTGAACATCTGCTTTTTCTGTGTACGCTGTTGAACGCCCATCAATCAATAAACATTCATGGTACTTGGCCTTTTATGATTTTGCTAAGGGCTTCCAAATAACTGTCGATATTCGTTTTGATGCTCATGGTGCGCACGTTCCACAAAACTTCAACCTTTTGGTAGGCTGTTAGCCCCTCGATCATCACGCACAATCTGATCGATTCTCCGGGAATGGCTAATCACATAATTTTGTTATACCAGGTAATCAGGCCATATCCTACCAGCATACTTGTTCCTGTGTTTATCAGCACTGGTCAGTCAACACGATGTGCGTGCACCTATCACTCTTGTTTTCACTTTTTTCAAATCAAATTTCCGGAAGGGAGCTGACTGCTCTGAATTAAGACAGAGAAAGCAAAGGATGCATGCGAAAAAACACTTTAGTAACGCAACAAAAGAAACCTCTACATTACCGTCGGAGAACTGTCAAACCCAAGTTGTTCCCGTGCGGGTCACGTTAAGACTCTTAGCTCAAAAGGAAAGCAGCTTGGTGTCATATACAGATAAGTAAACATCCGAAACAAAATGGCAGACGAGTGTGCTCGTCACACAAGAACTACAGTGCAAGTACAAAGGCTCAATAGTGTTCAGTTTATCATCCTGGAGAGGTTATGGGCGTGAAGTAGCGGGCAGTTAATGAAGAAATTCTTGTGTTTGAATCGTTTGCGAAGGATAATTTGTGTATGTGGAAGTGCTAGGCACTGAATGCCGTTCGCCTGACAGGCTGGTCAGTCTACTGGAGAGTATTTTCGGGGAAGAACTATTCTTTGGTGATTGCTGGGCCGGGAATGGAAGATTCGCTTAGACCAATGACTTGGGATGCTTGGTAGTACGTGTCCAGGAGTGCGTGTTTTGTGGTGGGAAGAACTATTCTTTGGTGATTGCTGGGCCGGGAATGGAAGATTCGCTTAGACCAATGACTTGGGATGCTTGGTAGTACGTGTCCAGGAGTGCGTGTTTTGTGGTGGGCAGTGCCTGGACTGTGTGCCGTCCAGAGAAATCGGAAGGTTGATATGATAGGTGTGAATCTTTATGTTGCGTCGATTTACTCTATGGTATGTATTATGTTGTTGGAGCGTGGTATCTGCGTGTTCAGAGTGGTCCAGACTGCTCTGACCCCGTTTGAACATCCTGATCTGGTCGTTAATTTGCACCTAACCCGAACACGGCTCCGAAAATTGATAGCAAGATTGAGGCTTAATGTTTCTACAATATCACCATATGAATGCACAGACTTACAACGAACAAACGTCAATCGTTCATGACGATAGTCTCGTTTATCAAAAACGATGGATTCCGAACGGAGGCGACAAGATCGAAAGTGAACCGTCATGCGAGTGACCCTGTCAATAAATAGTACCTGTGGCATAGCCGATTAGTAACAAATTATTTCAGTAAAACAGAATGGGATGGTTAGAGCATTAGGTCGATGAATAGAATGAGGAAATACAAGCAAAGGAAACGAACTCTCTCAGTTTGGCGACTGCTGCCGTTACAGTGCCCGCCGAAATTGGGCAGGCTGTTGGTGGTACTACACAACTCTCGTACCCTACTTGCCTGCATTGAATATCATGATCCACAATACGTCTTTTGTAGACCCCGAAGGCCACGATGTCTTCCTGTTGTCCCCCTAATATATGAAGGCGTCTCATATCTCTCTTCAGCAGACCTAGCTTTGTACAGACCTCGACAATTTCGCCATCACCCACGGCACATTCCATAACTGTGCCCAGGGGCCGCTGGTCTCCAGACAAACCGTTTGACACAAGAGGACCCACTTCACCATCAAGTAAATTTTGTTATTTCGTGAGTCATTCTTTGACGGGCCTGCAATAGTGGCACATGATCTGACGACCTTCTCTAAAAGGCGGTTACCAAGTTGTTCGCCTGCTTCCAACACCTAGTATACTGTTCACCGTTTTGAACCTGGATCCTACCATGTATTGCCCTTCTGACGAAGTAAGTCATTCGGGTTAGAGCTGCGATGTCATGGTCGTCCATCGCAGCAAGAACTAATGGTCAATTGTTCAACGTGCGCGCTATTCCGGTTAATGACTTCCAGGAGGGCTTTGCCGTCAACTTATTGTTTTCGGCAGTTTACGTTCAAAATGTATTTCACAAATCGAAGTAATCACCCCCACTACACCACCAACGACTAACATAGGGCAAGCTGAAATATCTTTCATAAGAGCTCGTCACTGACGCATTTGCTAAGTTGGGAATGCAGTGTTGAAGCTGTTTGTCAGTGGTGAGGAAGTTGCTACCACCGTCAGGGAAAACAGTTTCTGTTTCAGATGAGTCCCAACTATGTAAAGTCAAGGCTTCGGCTGGATTCGAACCAACGACAGAAACAACATACCTAAACGCAGCAATCGCTTTACCAGCTGGGCTACGAGTCTAAATATGAAATTTCTGAGCTGCTGACGTGGCTTCGTAGCTTAGTTGGTAGAGCTCTTGTTGCGTTTGGGCACACTTTTTTTCCGAAAAGCAATGACGAGACGGATCCCAAGAAATCGTATGGAAAGTGAGTACAGAATATCACCCTTTTCTCAAATTTACCTCTATCTGGAAGCCGGAGGCTCAGGCGAAACTTATTCTTTCCGGCTTCTCACTGGATACCGGAAGCACCTTGTGCTGGTAGTGATTCACCTGTGATGTCTACCAGGAACGGTGAGGGCCCTGAAGTTGCTATCAATGCTAAGACCTCGCGCTCATTCGAAGCCCGGGTTCTTAGTTCGAATCTGCCTTGCAAGCATATTACAAATTATTTTGCTATCTCGGTACTATGAACCGAAGACAGACAATGATAAACGTAGAAATTTGTCCAGGCTGTTTGACGAGATAGAGATTTTCACACCCACAAACTTCAGAGGTCCGGTGTAGCATAACTCGCGCAGAAGGGCGAGGAATTGGCACTGAAGGTTTGCGAGGACATTTAGGACTGTCCTGAAGCTCTCGCAAGATCATGTTCAAGCCACCACAAAAAACGGAACACACCTCGATCGTAAACGAGAATGCGCACCTGCAGAGGCATTTCTTCGATGCCCGCGGAGATTGAAACTTCCGATGCGTCGAATAGCAGCAATACGCTCACTAGATTTGTGATCAGGTCAGGGCTCTGATACAACGTGTCATTCACATACAGTCCCTTTTACCTAGCCAAACATTTGAAGACTACTCGGAGCTTTCCTGATCTCTTAAGAAGGGACGGCATATACCATCGATGTGACTAACTTGGGTTGGGACAAACTTGCGGAACATTTTCAATGCACCCACGTCTAACTTAACGCTGCGCTGCGTTCGTGTAATTCGAGAACATATTAGCACCACGGTAAACCTCCTCTTCAAGTACAATGAACATTTCAGGGCCGTTGGATGGTTTTGAGGATTAGCGAGACGTTTGCACTTTAATGGAGGGTGCGCTTCATTATGGCCATCTGGGGTCAGCGTTGATGACTGTACCGACGATAAGGCCGTTGAATCCTTTCTGGAGAGCGTTGGATCAGTCGGTGACATATCCGTGAGCTCAGTGACTCATAAAGCTCAAATGTGGTCAGCTAACGTAGGAACGTGTGTAAGCCAGTTTATGAACGCCTTCACCAGGAACTTTGCTGATCAAGGACATGCGCAACATTCAGCCAAATGGAGTTTTTACTGCCTACGTTTGTCCACATTCCTCTATTCTTTGATCTAGAATCGGGTGAGTTTCTAGCACGCCACATCCGAGGAGAATGGTAACCTCACCACGCTCAGTTTCCTAGAATTCGAAATCTGATAGGTGTTCCCATCTAATGGCCTTCTCCTTGAAGGACGTGAAGGCTCTTGTGGACAACTTATCGACAGAGTAAGCGTTATCGACAATAACAATTCCATTTTCATTTCAGGACCTCAGGTTCAGCTGGGTATTCGTACAATATGTTGTTGTAATCCCATTGGTCGTCGTAACAGACTGAGTGGAAGCGGTGCCCGGAATACCTAGACAATCCAGAAAGCCCTTCTTCACCATACTGTTATCTGACCCGCTATCCCCAAATGCATAGGCAACAAAGGTTCCAGGGGGATCCGCTACTTAAACCGGGCGTAATTGTTTGCCAGAACTACTGGTGGCACTGCATGGATCTTAATTTATTGAAGCGGCCACAACATAGCCACTGGTTTTCAGATGTGGTAAGCTATTATGCCAGCCACTGCATCCATCCATATTGCACCTCAACCTTCGCTTGCAGTGGATAGCTAGGTACGAGGGCTTAAAGCAGACAACGTTTTCCTTTCCGATGAACGGTGTTTCATCTCTGCTTGGCACTCAGGACAGAATTCAGGGCAGATGTCGTGCTCATGAATTTACTTACACAAGAGAAAATGACCCGAATGAGACAAAACCCGCAGTTTATTTGCAGTGTACGTTAAGGCCCTCGTCTGCTTGTCGACATCTGTCGTGTGTCACCGACTGATTGAAGCTTAGGGGTGTTTGTTTACTGTCGCAGACAACTTGGCGGCATCTACTACTGCGGAGCTGTCCAAAAGTATGCTCTTGTCCAAAGGGTGATACACGATCTACCTGTGCTCACTTGCAATGCATTTTAACTGGTAGTAATCTCACCACTCTTTTCGAGTTGGTTACGGAATTCAGCTCGGACAGGTAGTTCATCTGAGTTAGGGCGACCTCGAGACTCTGCACCTTTGTTGATTACCTGGAAGGGGCGTCCGCGGTTTTGGGTATGGCTCTTTCCATAAGTAGTAGGCCCTCAATAAGGTAACATGTACCATGGTACGACTGCCAGAATCAATCTCCGGGGATTATGAATGTTTAGCGATAGGAGAAAGTTGGCGGGTGCATGGCACATTCCTTGATGGGTTGCACTATCCTGAAAGTAATGGGGCAGATACAGCATCTTTTGCACGTCGTCCGCTACCTTTCTTTCAGCATGACATTTATTTTGTTCAGTGAGCTTCCGGCGTTTCACGGGGTCACTATCAAAGAGGCTCAATACGAATTTGAGGAGATCGGGACCAACGTGCAGTGACACAATTCATACGACGACGTTCCAGGATAAGAGGCCCTTCAGGCAGCACGGGTCTCCATAATGAAGCCAGTCTCAGACTGTCATCTGCAAAGTACTCTGTCCCGATCCATTGTATACGCGTGTCCATGACCAACGTTTTCACCTATTTCTTTATCTTCCGTTGAATCCTACTCAGTCTAGCCTTCTCAACATCCGTTCTAGCCCGTGCCAGCCTGTGTTCGAATGTGACTGCCACTATCACTTTGCGGTCATTAAGCTCATCTAACAACAACGCAGACTTGACTGGCGGACTCTTTCGTCTAAGTGTGCATACAAGACTGCCGAAAAAGCCGGACGGTGAAGCAGCATCTACACAACAACAGACGTGTCTGTCACTTTCACAATCTTTCTTGGGTTCCATGGGTTCGGAATTTTTTGGTGTTGAAAATATAAAATTCAAAATTCCCTCTGACTAAGTACTGTGAAGATCTTTCTAGAAATAAAGTGCGCCTTTTGTCTCACATGGTACACAACGTCAGCCCCATGCGTCACAACACGAGCTTAGGTCAAGACAGGCTATATAGAATCGAGCCAACAAGCTGTATTGTGTATACTACGAACCGAACAATATCTACCGTTCTCATTTTCGGTTGGCTGAACCATTATAACATTACCTCGCATTTTGCACACCACTTGTGTACATACATCCGGGTTAAGCACACATTCGCATAGATAAGGGATGACAGAAGAACAACCGTGGGCACGTTCATACAAACATCTGTATCTACACCAACCTGGTGATGCCTGTACGCACCAGCTTAGGTGGATCTGTGAGAAAAAGATGACTGGAATTGGATAACGGTTTGCAAGCAATCTATGTACATAGTTACAGGCGATGCGGAACAACAGATACACTGGGGTATCAATCTGAGATACCTCTGCAACTAGCTAAGGGCTCTGGGTAGTCAGACGGAATTACGGAGTTTGGTCGGAAGACCGGCGTAAGCTAGTATAAAACAAAACAGTCAGTGTGGAACAAGCTGGGCGGATAATTAGGTTGGACGGTACTGATAAAGCCTTGGGAAGCAAAGCATGAAGTTAAACCTGTTGACTTTCGCGAAGACACTATTCGCACGAACAGCCCATGTAAAACGGTGTCCCCATGTAACAGCTGCATGTTTTGTGGGATGTGATCCAGAGAGGGTTTTGTGTTGGACGTAGACTAGCAGGCAGCCAGTGGAAAAGTGTTTTTACTTAGTTCATTTCAGAAGGATAATTTGAGGCACCCATGGTTGTGGAGGTGTTGGGTTTGTTACGACTGACCAACTTGTCAGTCCGCGGGAGGATATTTCTACGTTTATCATTGTCTGTCTTCGGTTTATAGTACCGAGATAGCAAAATAATTTGTAATATGCTTGCAAGGCAGATTCGAACTAAGAACCCGGGCTTCGAATGAGCGCGAGGTCTTAGCATTGATAGCAACTTCAGGGCCCTCACCGTTCCTGGTAGACATCACAGGTGAATCACTACCAGCACAAGGTGCTTCCGGTATCCAGTGAGAAGCCGGAAAGAATAAGTTTCGCCTGAGCCTCCGGCTTCCAGATAGAGGTAAATTTGAGAAAAGGGTGATATTCTGTACTCACTTTCCATACGATTTCTTGGGATCCGTCTCGTCATTGCTATTTTCGGATAAAAAAGTGTGCCCAAACGCAACAAGAGTTCTACCAACTAAGCTACGAAGCCACGTCAGCAGCTCAGAAATTTCATATTTAGACTCGTAGCCCAGCTGGTAAAGCGATTGCTGCGTTTAGGTATGTTGTTTCTGTCGTTGGTTCGAATCCAGCCGAAGCCTTGACTTTACATAGTTGGGACTCATCTGAAACAGAAACTGTTTTCCCTGACGGTGGTAGCAACTTCCTCACCACTGACAAACAGCTTCAACACTGCATTCCCAACTTAGCAAATGCGTCAGTGACGAGCTCTTATGAAAGATATTTCAGCTTGCCCTATGTTAGTCGGGTGGTGTAGTGGGGGTGATTACTTCGATTTGTGAAATACATTTTGAACGTAAACTGCCGAAAACAATAAGTTGACGGCAAAGCCCTCCTGGAGTCATTAACCGGAATAGCGCGCACGTTGAACAATTGACCATTAGTTCTTGCTGCGATGGACGACCATGACATCGCAGCTCTAACCCGAATGACTTACTTCGTCAGAAGGGCAATACATGGTAGGATCCAGGTTCAAAACGGGAACAGTATCTGGGTGTTGGAAGCAGGCGAACAACTTGGTAACAGCCTTTTAGAGAAGATCGTCAGATCATGTGCCATTATTGCAGGCCCGTCAAAGAATGACTCACGAAATAACAAAATTTACTTGATGGTGAAGTGGGTCCTCTTGTGTCAAACGGTTTGTCTGGAGACCAGCGGCCCCTGGGCACAGTTATGGAATGTGCCGTGGGTGATGGCGAAATTGTCGAGGTCTGTACAAAGTTAGGTCTGCTGAAGAGAGATATGAGACGCCTTCATATATTAGAGGGGACAACAGGAAGACATCGTGGCCTTCGGGGTCTACAAAAGACGTATTGTGGATCATGATATTCAATGCAGGCAAGTAGGGTACGAGAGTTGTGTAGTACCACCAACAGCCTGCCCAATTTCGGCGGGCACTGTAACGGCAGCAGTCGCCAAACTGAGAGAGTTCGTTTCCTTTGCTTGTATTTCCTCATTCTATTCATCGACCTAATGCTCTAACCATCCCATTCTGTTTTACTGAAATAATTTGTTACTAATCGGCTATGCCACAGGTACTATTTATTGACAGGGTCACTCGCATGACGGTTCACTTTCGATCTTGTCGCCTCCGTTCGGAATCCATCGTTTTGATAAACGAGACTATCGTCATGAACGATTGACGTTTGTTCGTTGTAAGTCTGTGCATTCATATGGTGATATTGTAGAAACATTAAGCCTCAATCTTGCTATCAATTTTCGGAGCCGTGTTCGGGTTAGGTGCAAATTAACGACCAGATCAGGATGTTCAAACGGGGTCAGAGCAGTCCGGACCACTCTGAACACGCAGATACCACGCTCCAACAACATAATACATACCATAGAGTAAATCGACGCAACATAAAGATTCACACCTATCATATCAACCTTCCGATTTCTCTGGACGGCACACAGTCCAGGCACTGCCCACCACAAAACACGCACTCCTGGACACGTATTACCAAGAATCCCAAGTCATTGGTCTAGCGAATCTTCCATTCCCGGCCCAGCAATCACCAAAGAATAGTTCTTCCCCGAAAATACTCTCCAGTAGACTGACCAGCCTGTCAGGCGAACGGCATTCAGTGCCTAGCACTTCCACATACACAAATTATCCTTCGCAAACGATTCAAACACAAGAATTTCTTCATTAACTGCCCGCTACTTCACGCCCATAACCTCTCCAGGATGATAAACTGAACACTATTGAGCCTTTGTACTTGCACTGTAGTTCTTGTGTGACGAGCACACTCGTCTGCCATTTTGTTTCGGATGTTTACTTATCTGTATATGACACCAAGCTGCTTTCCTTTTGAGCTAAGAGTCTTAACGTGACCCGCACGGGAACAACTTGGGTTTGACAGTTCTCCGACGGTAATGTAGAGGTTTCTTTTGTTGCGTTACTAAAGTGTTTTTTCGCATGCATCCTTTGCTTTCTCTGTCTTAATTCAGAGCAGTCAGCTCCCTTCCGGAAATTTGATTTGAAAAAAGTGAAAACAAGAGTGATAGGTGCACGCACATCGTGTTGACTGACCAGTGCTGATAAACACAGGAACAAGTATGCTGGTAAGGATATGGCCTGATTCCTGGTATACAAAATTATGTGATTAGCCATTCCCGGAGAATCGATCAGATGTGAGTGATGATCGAGGGGCTAACAGCCTACCAAAAGGTTGAAGTTTTGTGGAACGTGC
>LOND01000213.1:32400-45444 GCA_014220965.1 Paragonimus kellicotti
TGTAACTGTTACAGTCATAAGCCGACGTGCAAAGCGTGTTCGCACAGGTTCGCATGGAGACCGTACCCGCAAAACGTATGTGTTGAATAGGCTACTTACAAATGTATCAGTAGCCATAAACAGTAACTGACAACTGGCACTTCGTGCGTCGCCTGGTCTCAAGAGGGGGGTTTTGCCGTCAGCATACCCTGATAACGCAATGCACGACTTATTAATTTTTTTTACGGCAATTATTTAGTAGGACAAAAGGTTGTATCGAAAGAAAACACATTCTAGCGTGAATAACGTGACAAGTAAAAATGTTTCCTCGGCCAGGAAGGTACGATCAAAGATCCCTTCTTCATCCGGCAGTAGTCTATAGACCCATGCAGGATATAGTTAGCACAGAACCTAGTACAGAAGTAAACGTAGTGTCACATAGTCCAGAACCTGCAAGAAAAAAAGCAAATAAACTCCGAATGTAATTAATTTTACATGTAGCCGCCACTGATTACGATTTTGAGCCATATCTAATGATGTCTTTAACCGTAGACTTTCCCATCTTTGGGCGCTCAAGTGGGACAGTGCGTTGGGTTGAGAGAGATGAGTCTCAACGTCACTTGTTTCATGTCTCGGTGCCAAGTCAGTGTCTGACGGCTGCCCAGCCCGTCCCAAAAGGCCGCCGTTATATAAACAAAACGTTACTATTCACTTAGTGATATGACATTCGAAACACGTCTGAGCCCACGAAATCTGACTTGGGGTCGCGTTAGGTATAGAAATTTGTAGACTGGTACCCCCGAAGATATGTTGTTTGACCATTCCGATGCTTACCTGGCGATTGCATTATCTGCTAGAATCTGTGTGCTAAAAGCGACCAGCAAAGACGGATAATCAAGTTAAACTTCTGCTTGAATAGACCGGGTTTCCCTATTATCTAGCAGCTTAGAGCGAGCGGACGCAGAGGGCGGTCGCCCATTTGCAGATAGACCACTGATGGCTCAGGTTAGCAGTCGCCATTCTGACCTTTGAAACCTGACCAATGGTTACTTCAGTCACACTTTCATTAGAATATAGTAACCAGGACAGAGAAAAAACTGTTCACCATTCTTAATCTATCTCCATCAAGACTGATCGCGAGAGTTAACCCCTGTCAATTTTTCACACTCTGGGAGAGTGCAGTACATTCCACACCGACGAATTGATATCGCCAGTCTGTTTATTGCACGATGAACAGGCTACAGCACTGTTCTTGGCGAAATCCAACTCACTTAGTTCTTTTACCTGGGAGGATTTGGATATCTCCACATGTATCAAGAATATCCTTGTTTCTAAAGCGAAATAGGACACAAGGTGGTGTCTCACTTTATCTAACATTGCTGGAGCTGATACCGTTCCATAAGTGCTTGCCCATCCCTGGCTGCCTACATGAAGCGCAAATGACCTTAACATACCCATCCGGTATACCATTCTCAAAAAGCTAAGACCAGAGTATAGTTCCTTCAACACTCCACGAACGTCTAAAGAGACAATCACATGCCTCGGATAAAGTTGTCAAAATGCTATTGTTTAGCGTAGCTTAAAGACTTGATTAGTACAGCCATTTTAAAGAAAGAAACCAGCTTGCTTTGCCACGGTGATAGCAAACATTATGTACATCATTTCTGAAGGAGTGGATAATTGTAGCTGTAAACCAGGCATCAGGAAGGGGTGATTGAGACTACATTTATCGTGAGTCATTGCTGAGCAAACGCAACAGGACCAGCCTGGAGGTTATCAAAATAAAGGTTGTTTAGGCGAAAACAAGAGAAGATTAGGGAAGTGAAGTATCGTATGGATGTCTGTTTCGGATGGTGGGCTTGTGATGACTGTCTAGGCAGCACGGAAGGCTAATTACTCCCCACTCAGCTCTGCTGATGACAGATGCATTGCAACTGAAAGTGGTTTGTTCGACGTTGAGCTTCACGAGGTAAACCGTATAGTGTATCACTTTGTTCTTAGTACGTTAGCTTGCCGAAATTAAGCCTACGATGATCGGGGTCGGGATAGGGTGGAAGAGAGTTCGGTTGTCACCGAAAGACATGGTTGTTTCAATCACATAAGCGAAGTGATTTCACTACACATACTGACTAGTCTATAAGCTCATAGGAAGTTCTAACCACAAGCGTCTATGCTAGCAGGCAGACACTGACGAACGTCAAGAATAATGAATGAGGATCTAGTTTGTGTCTTAGGGAGAGATAGTCTACACGCGGCGGTGCAGGCGTTAACTAAAACATAATGAATCAGCGATTATTGATCGCCGAAATTAGCGGATATGAGGCACGTTAGCTCGGAGGTAGACCAGTCCTGGCAACTACCCAGAAATGCCGGTGCGTAAGTTACGCTACGTCCAGGCGCTTGATGCGAAGGCGGGAAGGTTTTTAACGGCTTGGTTTACCTCGTCGTAAACTGGCCAGTTGTTCCTCAAGCACGCGAACCATCACTTTAAACTATACAGCACTGCTGTGTGTCTGTTTGTACATGCTTGATAAACTACCTGGTAATTTTACCATGCATGCATCCGGATTGATTACCCTTCCGGTATGTACTCAGCACTTCAGCTTGGTTCAACGTCGATAATCCTTTGTCTCAAAGGATACCGTGAACTGCAAAAGCATCCACTATTATTCGATCGACGCTCGACACGGTATTCGGCAATCAACGGCAAATATGATTAACGATTTTAGGTCTCTCAGTAACGTTACTGTCGGTGCCACCAACACACTAACTTGTTCCGTGGTTGGCATAGCTCTTTCACACGAACACTCTTATAACAAACACAGCTTCTTTTCCACATCCCGCTGCCCAAGACGAACTGGATTCAACCTCCAATACTTGTTTTGTTTCGTACCGCACACGAATAAGAAATCCGGGCATATTCTTGTCTTTCTCCTAAACCATGTCGTCGCTTACTCAGCTGACTGAAACTGTGCTCAGTGGATCTTAATTAAGTCCACAACTTATACGACCATATGAAATAAGTACATTTTACGTGACACCATTGATATCATTGGTTATATAGCTGTTAACTGGCGCTCCAACCTTCTGATTGTTTTTAATCACATTTTAGACTATCTTTTAATTATCATATCACGTCCACACTAATGTGATCCTTGGAGTGCTGGGTCAAACCTACACTAGTTACAGTATGGTGAAACTTTTGCCGGCTCTCCAGTTTGATAGATTGTGCAATTATGGTAGCTAAATCCGGGAACCCAATTCAAGGAAACAGCAGGACTTCGCAAAATTAACAGATTTTATGATTTCAGATGAGACCCAATTGTGAAAAGTCAGGGCTTCGGCTGGATTCGAACCAGCGACAGAAACACCATGCCTGAACGCGGCAAGCGCTCTACCAGCTGAGCTACGAAGCCACGCCAGGAGCTCGGAAATTACAATTGCGCTTTACAGTATTTTGCAGAAAATTTTTTACCGTTGTTCGAATGGTCAGGGGCAATCTTTGACCAAATTGCACGTTTACGTATAAGAATTGTAGTACCCTTTTTTCAACTCAAACATTACATTCGTTTCATTGTAATGGTGATTTACTTGCGCATAACCTTGTGTTCTTTTCTTAAACAACATATTCGCAAACAAAGCGTAAACAATTAATCCCTTGAGTTTATTTCGAGTGAGTCTGCCTGTGTTTGTATCCGCCTGTTCGTTTTACTGTTATGCATTACTGAAGTATATACTATATTAAATACGCACGGTGCTCTCATAAATTTGTAAAATGATTTGAAGAAAAGTTGAAGACAACATTCGCCGTCATTTTGGATGCTGAAATGGTTAGAATAATCCTACGGGATTGCCATTAATAACGACCAACTTCTACCGTTAATTCACCAAACCCATACTTAAAAAATGTAAATAAACCCAACACTGCCTGCGACTTGTACACACTTGGAAATACGCACATAAACCAGTACAATGGACATATTTGCGCTCATGGCATTTCATCAATGCGATTTATTGTAGAACATAAAATGCAACCGGTAATGTAATAGATCAGGTACAATCATTCAATGTCGTTGTGTTGTAAAATAGGCGGCCTCGTTTGTGAGTAGTATAGTGAATGCATTCAGGAACTAAACGCAGATCTTAACGCCAGGTAGACGATGGAGCACAAACGACTATCGGAATAGTGGGTACGCACTATGGGAGACGTACCACCAGGTCGAATGACAATGTGCCCAGTGGTGTGTGAATGCACGTCAGCTATGCAAATGAGTGTACGCGTTCGTTGTCCTATGTTTTAACATAACCTGTACGGATTTCATGCAATAAACAACTTCGCAGGCCAAGCATCTTTTTCAGTCGCAACAGTTTGACCGCAGCCCGTATTTGAGCTTCCGTCGTATACAACTAAAGAGTGACAACGGTCGATGAGTGGTTGACTGATATTTTAAACTGACATCGATATATATTAAATTTGAAAAGATGTAGTTAGGACAGCAGGGTTTTGGAGAATTACATAAGTATTTAAGAAAGGATGCTTTTGTTGGCGGAAGCTAAGTATGCACGAACAGTCGGAGATGATAAGCTGATTGGTTTATTAATGAACAAGTAACGTGGCGGAAGAACATGACAGTGACGTTGCTTTTGGGAATAGTCAGTTTTTTTTAATATTTCAATGTGGTTTTGCATCACCAATAATTTAGTCGAGTCTTCAATGCGATCGTTACCCTTGAATTTCCTTTACGTTGTATCCTGCCGACCGCACAGTTGTCTCGTACCATTGGTCTGCTTTGGTTTCTGCACATCCGG
The DNA here is from genome assembly GCA_014220965.1 of Paragonimus kellicotti. NCBI lineage: Eukaryota > Metazoa > Platyhelminthes > Trematoda > Plagiorchiida > Troglotrematidae > Paragonimus > Paragonimus kellicotti. Next base: position 37,189 of record LOND01000213.1, read on the forward strand.
CACTGTCCATTGTCTTAGTTCCATGCATTCTTAACTGAATTGATTCGAACTGAGACATTTTGTGGGTTGGTAATATCCACTGCTGTTGTGAAGTGGGCAGTGTCTTTGCAATGAATCAAAACCAAACCGGGAAACGCATTCAAATCAGAGAACGTTTTAAGACTAACGGAACTGATCACACCTTCCAGTAAGTTAACTATGTTTGCTCCCACCTTCTTGATAACTTCCACTTAGAACGTAAAATAAAACTTTATTTGAAAACGTATCCTATTATTAGCTTTGTTGGTTCTACCTTCTTAGACTCCATGCTGTCTGAATCGTTAAAAATGGAATTACACATTTCAATATAGAGTATTCAATTGGGATCATTAGTATAGACAACTTTTAGCGGGAGCGATAAGTCCAGCTGCCCAAATGCCGTCAACCTTTAAGTTGCAAGTTTTCTTTTTCGCCACTGAGAACTACAGTGGAATTCATATATAACCATTCATGTAAGTCCACCCATTAGCCTGGTGTTGATACTCTTCCTGGCGCTGGGTCGACTAACATAGAGTACGCGGATGACATTGTCTTACTTAGCCTCTCTGCCGAAGACATGCAGACCATGCTGAACAAGGTGAATGACCGGGCTGGTTTGTATGGAATGCGCTTCGCACCTTCAAAGTGCAAAGTGTTACTTCAAGACTGAGGCATTCCCATTCCTACCTTCTTTACTGCAGGCAGTCCGCTCAAGATTGGACGCTTTCACATACTTTAGTAACACTATCTCGTCAGCCTGTAATATTTCTGATAAGATATCAGCAGGGACAGCAAGGACACGAGTTGCCTTTGTCAACCTGTGTCATTGGTGGCATCAAAAAGACGTCCGGTTGTTGCTGAAAGGAAGGGTGTATAATGCTCGTGTTGGTTCTGTTTTGTTCTGTGGTTTCCGAACTGTGGCATGTTCGTGATGAAAACAACAGACTTGCTGTGTTTGTCCATTAAGTGGACTGATCGCGTGAGCAATACGGCAGTTCGCCGGCGCGTATTCCGGAACGCTCGGGATGCGCGATCAATTGGTCAACTACTCACGTTGCACAGTCTGCGATGGTGGGGTTACGTATTTTCTCATGGCGGCTGAGCGTTTGGCGTGCCGGGCATTATGTACTGAGACGAGCAACAATTGCCTAAACAGGGCACGGTGATCAGGCAACAACGTGGTCACGAAATTTGAAGACGCTGACTGTTCCATTGAGCAGAGTGGGTAGGTGTCACTTACCTGACTGGGGTCCTCGTGATCGCGCAAGTCGGTTGCTCGCAACACTGTCCAAGGTGGCATTGTACCGTAGTCAATAGCGCACCTGCATTCACGCCATTTCTAGTTCCGCCTCTTACTCTTTGTTTACTAGTAATTTTTCAACTTTTTTAGTAACTGTTTCTTTCAGGATATTCCACGTCACTGTTAAGGTGAGCGACGGTCGGAACCACAGTACCTTCTGGTCAGGCTCAAGGTCGCTGTGGTGATGATCATTAGCATCAGCAGCCAATACATTCGTCTTTCTCAAGAAAGCTAAACGGTGACTGATGATTCTAAAAGTTTCTATAGTTGCGTCAGAAGTCACACAATCTCATGGTGGTTTGATATAATGGATTGACAGCCTAATCTTTATTCAAAATACACTATTTCCCAAACCCCGAACATTTGTGAATGAATTATAAATGGCTGTTTTTAAACTATGTGGCGAATAAACACATTGACCTTTCCACCAATACCTGAACATATAATCAGAATTCAGTGACATTTATCAGTCTGGCAACCTTACTTATCATGGCCACAACCTGAACGCCTTACAACAAGGTCTTGATAAAGAGGATTAAAACGTAACATACAGCAATAAAGACATGCTTATCTATTTTAATTCAGGATTACGGGCTGTTAGCTAAATAGGTAGTAGAACTTGTTTGTTTATTGAAGTCTCCCAATGTTATGACTTGAGAATACAGTTGACTTAATGTTGACTCACCAACTGACAGTAACTAGCCCAACACTTGATAGACTGGAGACAGTCAAGCACACTGCAAGATAACCACATGTGCACTGCCAAGTGCTTAAGTTGAATGACTAGGAGGTGAAACTATTACCAAAACAACCAGTAAGATGAGGCTGCTTTTGCATGCACACATTCCAATCCGTTGTCGGAAAGGATTGGTGGTTCAGTCAGGTTTTTCCTTACAGGTTACGGTCGTCGCAAAGTTTTTTAACCCTCGTCCACACATCTTCAAGCTCTTGTTTTTTGTGAAGACTGTAAGTATCGTCCTTTAAGTTTTGGCTACCATCATGCTGTCATCAGTTCGCTTTTTATCCCATATGTAGCGTTCACTTAGTTGTGCGATGCTTTGTCGATGGATTTCAACATCCGCTATAGGCTTAAGCGTTGGATGCCTGGTTCTGGTCGGTACCGTTTCCCACCTGAGTTTGTTTGACTCGCATGGTGAACCGAGATTTTGGATTCTACAGTGAGTTTGTAGACTACATTCTCACGGCGAAGAACCACGTACTAAATCAACATATTTGAGTTAATACTTGGTGTGGCAGATGGTCCACAATGAAGCACGTGTGGAGCACTATAGTTTTGCACTAAGTCTTCCGTACAGTCCACTAGAGCTCATGTTAAATTCAATAATGTGGTAAGCTTTCTTGGCATCAAAGAGTGCAACCTGGTTGATGCGTTAGCAAATCTATTGAATTTTTGTTGTTGTTCCTGTCCTAGATGTTTTCTCAAACACTTGTTTCAAAGTGCCTACAAAACACTCAGTTTGGCAATACAACCAAGGCTGGTGGGGCGGTGATTGAACTGGCTAGATGACATTGGCGAAGAAGCACTCAATCTAGTAGTGGTAATGGATTTTGGAACGCTATGTTATCTAAAAATATGATGTAACACGCTATGAGCAACAGTTGAAAATTTGCCCCAGGTGGTAAAAAATTCCAGTCTGTTTGATTAGTACGTCCACCAAAGGGATATGAATGCACTTTTATGGTCCAGTGAAATTGTTGACACCAGTGATCACAAAGCATGCAAGTGAATTTAAGTTTGTAGCTCAGTTCAGACGGGTGACTCGGAGGCTTGCGTGCACGTTGAACATGGGCAGGCTAATTCTTATAGCCATCTTTCCAAATAAGGCCAATGTATGTAGCTGTTAGTCAGATTTTGAACGCTGTTCTTACCGGAATTTCCTTTATGAACACGATAAAGGACCAGAGTTCAAGGCGTTTCTGGAACGGCCATATGAACTACAACCAGAAGGTGGTTGCCATATTTTTTTGATCACGAAGTGACGCCACCTAAAGAATTAGTTCACCCACCCACACTGGGTAATTGGTTAGTATTCTGTTGGGGTTGCGTAGAAGATTCTTTTGTAGCGGCGCGTTCATTTCTGTCGGCTGGGATCGAACTGTATTCACTGGTAGCCCGGCCATCGCGTCGTCCGAAGCTTGGTAAACATTTGTATCAGCCGAGTTAGCCAAAATCACATTTTAAGGTTTGTAGAGAGTTAACTTGTTTGGTCTTGAAAAAACGTTTGCTGGTTCATCGGCCTCCGTCACCTAGTATGTGACGGTGAATACACGGAACAAGAAACGGGGTGGTCCGAAGTTGCTGGTGAATGGCAACAGTAACTGACAGGCTTTTTATTATGATATTATGTGGTGTCCCTTCAACCTGAGCAACAAAAGTTAGGAACTGATAAGGAGTCTTACGAAAGCGCTGAACTAGCGCATAATCAGTCAAAACTACTGTACTTTTTCTCGATCAGTGATTTGAAAATCCACAGGATATCATGTTGAATGATACTGAGGCATGGAAACGAAATGTTTACTCATGGTTGTAAGGGGTTGAAGGGAGGGTACAGATAGAAACGTTTTTTGGGAACTAGACATTTAAAACCCAGACGACTGGAGTTTGTATGTGGCCTAACCGCGAAAAGCACACATTTGACACGGTTTGAGTAGAACGGAGTTGTATATCAAATGGTTGTTATTCTTAACACATCCAAATATCGGGAACAGCTGTTTGTGGTCTGCAGTTATATAGCAATCTGCTGGACGTCTTTAAAGCGAGATTAATTGCTCATACTCTCTTTCGCTTTAGTTTCCTTAGCCGTTGCGCGGCCCTGCAACCCCGGTGACCGTGACCCCGTGGTCTAGTGGATAAGTGCTTGAACTACAATCTGCCACTTATTCACGGTCGTGGGTTCGATTCTCCGGCGTGCGTGGTGCTGATGAGACCCAACTAGGTCGAAACAGCTGTCCACCACTTCGCTGGTGGTCACTGGGACCAACCGTTTGCAAAACCATCTCTTTCGCCTTAACAGTAGGCGTTAAGATCGGACTGAAACCTGGTGCGTGATATCTGTCCCAATGCTATAAACGCAACAGTATAAAACCACGATTCTAACCGGATTAAGGTCATGGTTGAGAAGAGAGAGTGTGGATGTCAGCGGTGATGTAAACCAGGCTAAAATTGGTGACTCTGAGTGGATCAATTCTGTTCTACTTCTTATAATGTCCGTAAGACTAGGTTAAGTCACCATTTGAAAAGCGAATGTTTGAGTGGTCCCGTGATTCCAGTCTTATGAAAAACACGTGCGAACGATAACGTGTATTGTTAACATTGACATTTTACTTTTGGCAGTCACAGGTGATGCATGCTGCCAAAAGGGAGTTTTTACGTTCCTGTCAAAAATGAAACGGCAGACGGCAAAATTTTAATGAAGCTGATATTTTGATTACAGTGGGATTATAGGTAGGGGGATGGAATGTTTGACGTGCTGTAAATATTTTCTTTAGTTGAGTTTGTGATGTTTCCTTTTATGCAGATGTCTTGAGTTATGGAAGAACTATGCATGAGAACAAAACACTGGCCATCAAGTTCTGTTTTGGTAAATCCCAGGGACGCTGAGGATTGGTGGGAGATCAGATGAGTAAATCTGTGACCGGTAACGATAACTGATACTGAGTAACCTTTCTGAACTTACCAGTCCAATTGCGGATGAAGTTTGTTAGCGAGGCTGGTATCTCCAAGGGTTCGTAGTTTTCTTCTCTCGCGTGAAACATCATGTGCAGTCGGTGGGGATCACAGTCAGCTACGTCTGCCACAAACGCGACGTCGTCTTTGAAGACCATTAGTTCAGGTTCGTTAAATGGACACCAGGATGGAATATATGCAGCTCCTTAATGAAGGAGACATTTCGATCTCAACGTTTCGAAGGCAGCTAACAGGACTTTGTTGAGCCATCAGATCACAGTTTCGTGAATGATAGGTCAAGACTGTTTTATATGAGAGGATGGGTCCATGGCTTGTCCTATAAATGCTCCTGACTGTCTCCAAGAGTGATTGTATCGCTTAGAAGTGGCGTTATTTCATAGATAGTATGCCGGCGAGCAGTTTGATTTGGCGATAATAAAGTTCGACGAGAATCTAATCTGCACATCGGAGCCAGTTGCGGGATGGTGTCGTGGAAAGGGCGTTGCACAAGACCGCATCGCCTTGTGCCTTTCAAAAGAGAGTTCTCCGGAGTTGCAGCCGCATCTTCTTTCTTACAACAAATCCGCCCGCCAACTGTAAACTACACTAAGAAGAGCAGACGGAGGTTGTACTCAGGGGTGTAGTGTGCAACACGTGACAATACTAAAATACTCAACAAACCAAGGATATAGGAATAAGTCAAAGTTATATTTGTGCGCAGCTTCCTTCTCTGCTCGGATGACAACCTGTTTGTCCGAGGATTTTGTGCACAATGTTAACGTAACAATCTGAAATTTAAATGGAGTAACCGTGCACCAACTGTAGTTTAACTATAGGTTCCGTCGCACCTTTTACTGCTAATATAAGAATCAGGGTTAGATGATGGAGAAAGTTATTAAGAGTACCCTTTAGAAACCATTTGAGTAAGGCGTTTGGTACGAACAGATACGGACCAGTCGTGCTCTTTTATTTAGATGCATGCTCGAGTGAATAGGAAAAATTCCTAGCTCGCCGGAGTTTATGAGGAAAATAGGCTTGATACCTGTGGATAGTGGAAGCAAACTGCGAAATGCTTCTTTGAATGTGGTGTCCAGTGATTTTAACGTCTCATGTACTACCGCTAGTGTTACCTGCTGCACGAGGTGAGAACCTGCGTGCCAATGAAAGGGCTGTGTTTGCTGTCGTAGTTTTCCAGATGTTTAATTTGCATCCTTGAACACATTTTCTAGATCCCCGTGGGTCCTGGTCAAAAGTCTGTCCTTCCAGTTGAAGATTTGTCTTGTGAAGCGCGTAACCACGTGTGCTTCTGAATAGGTAACCTTTGAGCCATCCGAATTCTGGGCTCGCAACATAAGTACTTGGTTTTTCTCGGATGCCATCACAATGTTTTCTATCAACTGTGTTTCTTCTTTGTTACCTGTTATTATTGCTATTTTCGGACGATTGTGATCGTTAAACACATCCATACATGAGGCAAACTGACCGGCAGCCTTATGCAAATCATCTAAAACATATCTTCTGTAGAAGTTTTATCTTGCCGTCACTGTCAGCAAACGGGCCGTTACCTACGCAATCCTCAGTTATTTTTTCATCGTCATTAATGGACGATTCTTACCAGGCTGATACCAGTCTCCTACCTATAACTGAAGGTTCGCTTTCAACACTAACCGATCTAAACAAAATGAACAAAGTTGACTTCAAATTTTGGTATCTGCAGCCAAGACACAGCTGGCTGGCTGCCTACAAAACGACTGGCTATTTGAATTAGGAAAAATCACGGAGCTCACGGCGCTGAAGGACACTAGTACCACTGAACAACAGTTAGACCAAATATGCTTTGCAAAAGCCTCAACTCCCTGATGCTCAACAGAGCAGCGAAGAAGTAGAAAAACACTCTATTGCAACAACAAACAGCCACGCCTAACAGAGAAAGGGCTTGTTCATAGCCTATGTAGGAATCCTCAAAAATGTAGCTCCTACCGTCCCCGAATGGAGATGGCGCAGTGCGCACTCCGATAGTGACTCCAAATTCGACAGTTTTACGGACAACTGGATTGCTACCCTGAAAGATATGCACGTCAATGAAACACGTCCTTTCCGGTGCCTCCTGCTGAGTACTATGACCCATGCCCCCATTATTCCGGTGAAGTAGTCTAACTAGCCAACCTCTCGGAAGGCTCTACGGCGGATCGATACCAAGCAGTTCCAACCGAACTTACAAAATATTGCCCGTCATCCCTTTCTGGTTTTTTCATGTATTTATAGTTACAACACATCTGCATCCGAGCTTGGACATCGTCCAAATGGTCTTCAACCTAAACATTCCATACATCACTTTCAGGCTACTGACTCGATCGTTAATGCCCTTCTTTTCTGAGTGAGCAACTAATAGCTTGATTGTATTCGCGTAATGACCGTTTAGAGATGTTTTTCGTTCTTCATAGCACTTTGATTCGTTCACTGTAACAGTAAAACAATGTTACTTGCAAATAATGACATTTCCAAAGCTTTCGATCCCGTCTACCACGCACTTCTGAAGCCGCTGTCACACAAGATCCCCCACACAACTTATGTTATTATATTCAAAAGGAATGCTCTTGGGCTATTTTTTTCGACAACCAATCCTTTTTATTCTGTTAGAGTACGTCATGCAGAACCCTTTGCTCTTTTCTTGTTCAACATGGCTTTTAATGAGTCACTGTCATCTTCCCACGATTATCTTTTTCCTACCTGAACCCCGATGAAACTCGGAACTGGCTGGTTTAGGTAGATGATGCCATACTATTTCCCAATTCAAGAAAGTCCTTGGCAATTCAGCCAAACAGCCTTTGAACAGATTTGTTTGAACTAAGACTGTCAACCAACTTAACAAAAACACGGCTGCCTCAGGAAAGCGTGGTCCGAGTTCTAGTCCCGACTATACCAAGGATATGCACTACTGACGAGCTCTAATGAGAGCGAAACTCGAGTCTAGTGCTTCTTTTCGAAAGGGGCCGACTGGAAAGTCTATGGGAATGCGACAGCTGCGATCAATTGTGGGTGATGTTCAATTCATATAAAAACGGTATACGCACACGAAGCGGCCAACGGACATTCGAAGACTACCCTACTGGATACACGATGGCTTACCATCGTCAAAAACTGTATTCTGTTCTCAGTATCAAATTCATCGTGGAAAGTTTACAGCGTTTTCTTCAACTGGAAGGACAGACTTTTGACCAGGACCCACGGGGATCAAGAAAATGTGTTC
>LOND01000213.1:71190-89475 GCA_014220965.1 Paragonimus kellicotti
AAGCATCTCCCCACTCAAGCCCTTCCTTTCAAATTCCCATTATCGCCCGTTATGTTCCAGACCTCCTCCAATAGGGCGATTAGTCAAATTTGGGAAATGTCACGGTCAAAGTTATCTCTACCTAAAGTGTTCTAGCAATTATAAACTGGACTACGGTGTTCGTAATCAGAGGTGGAAATTGTGAGATGCATAATTAATCTTCTTTCACTCCAACGTAATCTTTAGCAAGGTAACGAGGTAACTTGCTAGGTCCTGCAATCCACTACTGTCGTGAAAAACTGGAGCAAAGCAGAAAGTAATTAGTGAGAGCGCGGTAGTTACCTCATAAACGTATGACTAATTAAGGTCAATTAGAGAAGTCAGCACAAACGATATTAAGAGATGATTGTCAATTCCGGCGATTCCGTTACCACGCTCGGGATGCGCGATCGATCGGTCAACTACTCACGTTGCACAGCCTGCGATGGTTAGGTCACGTACTCCGCATGCCAGCTGAGCGTTTACCGTACCGGGCATTATATACTGAGACCACCAACAGTTGGGTGAAACCACGTGGTGGTCAAGCGACAACGTGGTCACGAAATATGAAAACCCTGACTGCTCCACTGAGTAAAGTGGGTAGGTGTCGCCTGCCTGGATGGGGTCCTCGTGATCACTCAAACCGCTGGTTAGAGACGCTATCCGAGATGGCGGCGTGTCGCAGTCAATGGCGTACCTGCATCCATACCATTTCTAGTTCTTTTAGACTTCTATTAATTTTCAACCTTCTTAGTAACGTTTTCTTCTAGGATATTCCACGTCACTGTTGAGGTGAGCGGCAGCCCGAGCCACAGTACCTTTTGGTCAGGCTCATGGCTGATATGATGATGATGATGATGATGATGATGATGATGATGATGATGATGATGATGATGATGATGATGATGATGATGATGATGATGATGATGATGATGATGATGATGATGATGATGATGATGATGATGATGATGATGATGATGATGATGATGATGATGATGATGATGATGATGATGATGATGATGATGATGATGATGATGATGATGATGATGATGATGATGATGATGAGATGATGATGATGATGATGATGATGATGATGATGATGATGATGATGATGATGATGATGATGATGATGATGATGATGATGATGATGATGATGATGATGATGATACCACCTTTATCAAGGAAAATTTGGCGTGGAATGCCAGTGGAGACTTCACTTAGTTATGAGTTACTATATCTTCGGTTGGTTATTGGCCATCCAGACAAAAGCCCTATATATGTGCACAGGTATGGCATCGCTCGTATAATCGACTAAGGTAGCGTTTCTAATATGACCATTGTTGTTTTCTTGAATGGTCTCACCAATATCACATGGTGCAGAATATATGTAGGTGACCGATTAACCTTTAGAATTAACCCATTTTGAAAGTGTTTTATCATGTGCAGTGACGAAATCTACACTGGCGTTAAAAATCGCATGTATGAGCTGCTTATCTATTGTCAGCCGGGAACAGCAAAGTTTGGTCTCGGGACATTCTAAGGCAGCTAGTGACAAGTTACTCTGAGTCGTCAATTTCATGCAACAAGTCTTCTTCCACTAGGGACATATCGCAAAACCTGACAAGCCAAAATCATGTTAGGCGGTTTAAAATATTTAAAAAAAAGAAAATCGGTATAACTTCACCTTGAACTTTCCTGTTCATATAAGCATCTGTTTCATAAATTTTTATGGATAAATTTCATCGGTTAGCATAAGCGACATGGCTGAAACACGTTTTGTTGAATCACAGCGATACTAAACTCAAATTTTTCTGAGCAAAGTTGAGATGGACAAAATTAAGCGGAGTTGTTCGGGTCGTCGACGTACGTCACAGAAAGAATGTGCGTGACAGACCTATTTACACAAACGCGTCTTGAAATAGAACGCGCATCACAATCAGCGAACCCTTATGAGGGTAGATAAAACGGAGTATCTATATTTAAGACAGGTTTGAGTGTAGGAAATTTAGAAGGATTTGGAAGTAGATAGGAACGCTGAAGGTAATTCGGGTCTGACGAGACATTTGTGAGGCTGTCATTCCATCTGTCCTCATATGTGCTCAGTTCATGAGTCATATGGATCTTGGACGTTGCGGGGCAGGTTATATCGACTTCAGGTGAATGTAACACAGCGCTGTTCTGGTTTGCTCCTGAGACAAACTGATGTAGGTAGTCTCGGTATGAGTCAACGCTTACAACCTCGCGCGAATTGTTTGACCACTCAGACAATGTTCTTGTGCCATTGGACATGCGTGACGTAGAGATCGTGCTGGCTCCGCACACCTCTTCGCCATTTTCCGAATGGTCAGAAATCCTTGTGGATGAGTCCGCCCTTCTCATTATAGGTGGCGAGGGAGTAGAAGCGGCAGCAGTCTCGGATTTATTGAGTCCATTTTCAGCGAGAAGGAGCGGAACTTTATGCAGTTGTCGTGTTTCTCCTGAGTGATTTATATGGTTTTGTAACTCACTGGAGGCATTTTTTGTTGGATTTGTATAAGAAAATGATGTAGGATTAAGCTGATTCGTGGGAGCTGTGTATAATTTATTACAGACTGAGCTTGGTGCATTGTAGACCTCGTCCTTTTTTCCGTATCTGAAGTCATCCAAGGGACGAATTGGTATAGCGGCAAGCGATTCGGACTCTGCTAAGCGTTCATCTTGCCAAGGTTCAAGGTTATGTAGCAAAGAAATGTGACTGAGCTCAGGTGGGCGCTGAGTATACGAGAAAGCGTTTGCGGTGCCATATATAAAAGGCGTCCACATTGGAACCGGATTCTGTTCGTGATATAACGATTGTGAAGGAACGTCCAATGAATCTGGCCAGCCTAGAAATACGAAACGATTCGGTGGTTGAGGTAAATCACACATTTCCTGCAATCTATTTAATATAATCTTGAGTAAACTCGTCGTATATTATCAAACTTGATGATTTACAGCCTATAATAGATAAGCATCGCGATTCTTAATACACACACCAATCAACCATTTCCTTGAAAAACATTCGTGCATGTTCACATGGATGGCAACCAATGAGCCACATAAGAATATTTAAACCTGTACACAGAGGCTGCCTGACCATCACTTGTAACTTAGTTATAAGTTACAGGCATCTTGATGTGGAATGTTTTAGTTTTGACATGAAGTCACTGCATGCGATCGGGTCCAAGCTGTGCACCTTTTTTCTTTTGATGTAAAATGGATTAATCTGCCCATGGCTGTACAGTACTTGAACACTGGTCTGTTGCTGCCAACGGTGAGGACGAGAACACTTTTAATGTCAGCCACTGTTGCCAGAATAAACACTGTAACGGGGGAAGTCCAACGGAGTTAAACCATACTGGAGACGGAATATTACAATTTTATCTTATTGCTGTGTTTGTTGTCTTCGGACTGACTGTTTAGTTTTCAAAAGTTGCGTCTCCATAATGAATAACCTCTTAGGTGCAACTTCATGTGTGGCCGAAGTTTCACTGACGCTTTAACAAAACGTTTGCGACTTAAACTCTCAGACCCTGGAACAACTGAACGTCAAACAGGATACACCTTCAGCTTACCACTGCCAACTGTGTCTGATTAACAGGAAATTTTAGTCTGGGAGCCATGGAACTTACTTATCCGAATAGTCCGACAAAGTGGAACTTGAGTAAACTTTTCAACGTTCCATTTAGGCATTGCCATTATTTTCCCTGACGAACATCTAGTTCACAAAACGTTAGTGGCCATCTTTTGTGCATTCATTACCTTATACACAAGTGAGTGAATGGGCTTTTATTTATGTTTTTCATCTTAATGACGACCTTGAAGATGTCTTTAAGAAGCACAATACAGGGATGACCCCTCAGCGCGGGACGTTTTCTCAGAAACGACAGTCTTTATTTGCTATCTTATGACAGTTGAAGAACTCTATCCCAAATCCAACAAGGAACAAGTCGTTTGTCGAACCCCTGTGCAAGGAAAACGTTATGCCACTCCACGGCGTTTGGTCTAGCCAGTTCTCTCGCCTACTATCAATGTGGTTGTTATGCTGTCGATTGTTTGCCAACCTCATTTTCGGTTACATCAGTTTATCTATCATCCTAGTTTGTTATTTCAACTCTGTAAATCTTTATTTTAGTGCCTATACTGTGGTCTTCGTATAAGTTTTGAGTATGTTATCGACTGTCAGTCACACAAGCGATTGCAACTATTACGGTAAAGTAGGCTGTTTTAGTTTACTTAGTAGTAGTCCACCCATATTTTTCGTTAGATCCTACCATTTAGATTCAGTTTGTACCCGGATTACAACAGACCTGTACATCATGGCTATCATAGATTTATGTCCGAAGTTCTGAAATTTTGTCCCCCTTACAGATGAAACCTGCTTTTTTAATTAGGTTTCATCGTTTTCTTTTAGAAACCGACAATTATGTATAAGTTTAAAAGCTCGCTTCTGTAGGTAACTTTATAATCCTGCACTGTTCAAATCTAATCTCAAATTGGTAAGCACGAAATTAGTCACCAGTAAGCTCATGCAATCTGCTAGGGCATTCGAGAGAATTCTATAAAACAAGATTCTAAGACAAACAAATTTCGTCAATAAACCGTGATTCTTTTCGAAAAGAGGCTGAGTGAAAAGTCTATGGGAATGTAACACCCGCGATCAATCGCGATTAGTGTTCAATTTCTACAAATCAAATCGTTTGTGAATTTTCTTAAGTTTGTGATAATTAGTTGTAATCTGTTGAAAATCGATTGTAAGGTTTGCTTATGTAACGCCAGTTCTTTTTACTGAAAACAGTCTGATATATATATATATATATATATATATACATACTACGTACATTCCACAAAAACTTGTCTAAAATCTTAGATGCGAACTGTTTGGTTCATTTTTTTTATCGCTGATCACTCTTGCCCCGATAAACACTACATATCTAGATGGCAAAGGGAAGTTGAAATACTTACCTGTCTACTACTGCCTTTGCTTAATTTTTCTCAATGTTATTGTGATCGAACCGCTGTTGGCCTAGCTGACCCCACTATATTGAGTTGTTAGGTGGGATGATACCAGTTACCAGTGACCCTATCATCGAGGTCTGACTGTAACCTTATGAAATATTTACACTTTTTCATCCGCACTCTCCTTGAAGAAATGAAACGTATCCTTGAACGCAACTAATTGGTGAATAATTGTTCTTTGAAATCATATTTATAGCGTAACTAACTGATGATTGTCAGTTTATTTCATCTGAAAGTCTCCCTTATTTGCGCAATTCTTTCGAAAGTACCAGCAACTTCCATGGAATTTCTGTCCATTTTTATGCGAAACGTGCTTTGCTAAATGAGACGTGATTAACTTGTGTTAAATAAATGTCAATCAATTGTAATAATCGATCACGTTGTTCAAACTGCTCCCAATGTCCAATGGATAACTGTTTGTAATCACCCCATAAATAAACATTGGGTACATTAGGATTATTTGGAAATACTTGAGGGAAAATACCAAGAGGCATGTAAACTAGTTTCGCGCTTAGCAAACAAGCAAGTGGCATTGAAACAAACAATCAAAACCACTTTTAAAAAAGGCTTGTTACTACCACAGAAGTCAAAATTATCCAACAGTAATTAGTTCTTAAAACAACAGCATAACATAGGCTTAAGAAATAACGATAAGCTCCGGAAATGTTCAGCCTCGTAATCTAAAATGATAGCATTTTCAATTTCACAACTAAAGTAGTAAGTTCCTCGAAAATGTTGCAGATAGCTACCAAATTCTTATAAATCTGCTGGTTATAAATGTACCGCAAAACTCGTGCTAACAATATATGGCACAGACTATGAAATTATCGGACAAATCCACTATTTACGAAGCGCTAAGCTCGAGTTACGTTCTTGTTAAAGCCTGTCAGTAGTACGCAGCGCCATCCCAGGCTGATGTGAACCCTAGTACCCGTGATCATCGTCCTATCAACCGAATTATTCATGTAAGTGTCCTGTTGTCAGGCTAGTTGAAAGTATCCATCTGGAGGCTGGGGTTGTTCAGTCGTTTCGATCACTCGTTTTTATCCCCTACAACTTACAAGTGATCTAAATAGTGCCCAATAATCGAAGGATTTATGTAATTCCAACTTGGAAAAAAGCCCTAGTCGACAGGTCATTGGTTGAAATTAACGGGACAATTACTGTATCTCCTCTCGAGGTGATCGGACAATCTGGGCGCTACTCACAAGCGAATGTGGCTTAGTATTTGCGTATAAGAGACGGTGTCATTTCGGTCGTGTTCAATGTGAGGTCAATGGCGCAGTGGTCAACACGGTTGCCTCATGAAAGCGTGGCCGGAGTTCTAGTCCCGGCCGTGGCAAGGATATGCACTACTGACGAGTTCTAACAAGAGTGAACTTTGTGTTTAATGCTTCTTCTCGAATGAAATAGACTCGAAAGTCTATGGAAATGCAACAGTTACAATCAGCTGTAAGCGATTTTCAATTTATGTGAAACCCAATGTACTGACCCTTAAACTTGAACGTGAGTCTGTTTGTACTCGCAAATGCTCCCTATCTGTTTCAGCTCGGGGTTTAGTCGTACGTAATCTCCAGCTGCGTCTACTGCCACGTACTAATCTTACGAAACTAAACATACGATTATAATTATAATGTGTTCTTGCTGTGCTCTTAACTTATTAATACGTCTATCAAGCTAAATCGTCAACTGGTGATATACGTAGTCTGCCCGGCCACATAAAGGAGGTGATACAGTTGAAATTTAAATACCAAAAACGCATTTTTATCGCTAGGTCGTAGAGAATGTGATAGGAGCATCCTACAAGGTATTTCTCTCTTTCACTAAGTAGTATTCCTTTATGTATTCTGTAAAGAATTACCATACTGATGTTTGCGTGCTCGCATCCTACAGGCCTTGCAATGCATTGACCATATCAGTAATGGTAATTATGAGATGTTTTGGTGATGCGTCACACGTGATCGGCTTTAAGGTTATCATCTCTGGGTATATCACAGGATACTAACAGAATAAGAAACAAGTTATATGGACTGAGTAATCACAATTAATGTGAAGGTATTATGGCTAGTAGTAACCAATGACATCGATAGTAGCCATGCTTGATTCAGAACTGGTCGCTTAACACGATGCATCTGTTTTTCGCTTAGTTAGCCAGATTTAGTTAGACAGAGCTTTGCGTTCATTCGGGTGAACTGGTTCTTTGCTCAAACAGCGGTCATGGTAAACACCAATAACTCACAAGAGGTGCATAGGGTAGACCTAATGGATCGGAGCCGTAATTTAATTAAGCGTGATTCACGAGGTATAGCAATTATATTTGACGGATCGCATTCGTTCGTAAAATTATTATTGTAATGCGTTGCGCGTGCCCTTAAGGGCTTATGCTCAAAATCTACCTATGCCGAAAAAACGTTTCACAACCCTGTTAGGGCGACGTTGACATTATTTATATTTTTTTGTCTACAATATATATTAGCGTTCTTACTGAACGGGTAAGAATTTTGAAACTCTAACCGGAGGCAAAGTTCAACACAGGCTTACAGGACAGATTAACAACCTGTAATGCATTACGAGCGAAAGTAGTAGATAGAGAACGGAGAAAGATTAATAGCCGCGATAAATTATTACCGCCTAAATTGATCACTAAGTGTCCTTTTCTTGTATGACCATTTACTGTGAAACCGAATACCTGAATGTCTCAAGGTAAGTAGGTGCAGTTCTATTTATTCTTCTGGTAATGGACGTACGAAAGCTTTTGAATAGGTTGTCACTAGGCGAGTACAGTACTTTTAACGAGTTTGTGAGTACAGGTTGGGCACTGTCCTGTACTGAAACAAAATTATCCAACTTCTGTTATCACTTTCCGTCTGATCCTTTAAGTTTGCTTGGAGTTAACAATTAGGGCGGTGGATCTAGAACCCAAGGGTAGTGCTACCTGTTGGAGTTTGTCAATAGTTTCCTCGGGATCACCTGGAGGTTGCAAGAATCTGAAAGTCACACAAAGAATGTGAACAGTGTTGTTGATGTCAACGGTACAGATTGGTTAATGCATTGACCCACAAATCAAACAAAAAACCAATCATTTCTAATGGTTACCAAGATGCTACTTCTGTACTGACTTGTTCCGTCTTAACTCATATACTGACATGTATTTTGCGTGCAGTACGGAGCGTCAGTAGCTCTCGTTATTGAGGTAATTAACCAGCATAAAATTTCCCCACCTATCTTACTACCTCTATAATACTGGTCTTGAAAATACGTTTATTGGTTATGGGTAAGTTAGTATTTATTGCAACCGGGGTTTGGGTTGCACGAAGGAGTGAAAATAATACGGCCGCAGCAAAATTACTTTTACGAAGTAAGGATCTGGAGAGTTAAAAACTCAGGATCGGATACGTCTCCACCTTACCGGTTGCAATTGGCATTCACTCGGTTCCCAATGCTTTGACTATCATATAAACAGTGTGATAACATTCTATCGTTATATTTGGCAGAACCGTAACAACTGTGTGAAGGTTAGTGTCCTTCAGGTTCATATTCTGTTAGTGAGAAATATCAGTTTTCAACCTATTAAACACCTTCAGCCGTGTAGCACACACTACCCTGATTCAACCCAATATCATATTTAGTTAACATGTTTATAGGCCGGTTAAACAAACTAGTTTCATCTTAGTTTATGAGCAGCAAATCTGGACGGTTGCTCTTGGAATGCAAATCCCTAAGCTAAATATGCGCTATTGCAAACAGCTCAGTATTATTAGGATTACTCTGTAGTTTACACACGATTATACCACAGTCACGTGATGAGTAGTCAAGACGTTTGGTTTACAGATGAACACCGTTCGCATCTGGCCACGGACTTCAAAAACCTGATTAAGTTCTCCATTTATCCGCCGCAAAAGGATACATTGGACTCGGTGTTCACACTTGTCAGAGCCTGTCACGTAGGGGAGTTTTGACTTTCGTTTATAGAAATTGGACATCATTCGTAATTGATGCCAGCTGTCGCACTCCCATAGAAATTTCAGTTAGCTCCATTCGAATGGAAGCACTAAACCCATGTTTTGTTCTTATTAGAGATGTCAGTATTGCATGTCGTGGACGCGGCCGGAACTGAAACACCTACCAGGTTGGATCATCAGTCGTGTCTAATGTGAGGTCAGTGGCATAGTGGTGAACACGGTTGCCTCATGAACGCGCGGTCGGAGTCCCGGCCATGGCAGGGATATGCATTTTGAGTTTCGTTTGATAACCTCGTTAAGTTCAATTTGTAGAAGAGAAGTCAATAGCAAGAATCAAAATAACAGATTACATAAGTATCATTCTCTGATGTGTCATCTAAAACTTTTCACGTTTTTCTTCTGAACTGGATGCCCGTAGTTAACATTCTCTGTTTAGTAAAATGTCTATGTATGAAGCAACGGTTAATCGACCTTAAACCAGTGGGTAACAACGCACATGTTGGTTGTTAAATACAGGGTGATCTGAGCGACCCAAACAAAACATCACTCACGTTTTGCATCCTTTTGGCATTTTTAACCATCCTATTTTGAAACGAAACGTGAACCTCGTGTTTGGTACTTGTGGCTCATCAGTAGTGCACAGCTCTACAACAGGGTTCCTAATGTCGATCGATATTCCCATGAAGCAGCAGTGTTGGTTTCAACTTGACGTAAAAGTCCTGTGTCGAGATGATAAATCAACCCGAACATTATCCATAAGTGAATATTGCTTAACGTTTAGATTTGATGATTTGATCGTGCCTAATGTGTGAGCAACGACGCAGTGGTTAACATGGTCGCCTTACGAGTACGTGGACCGAAGTACAAAGTTCAGTTATAACGAGGGTATCACCAAATAAATCTAACAACATATGAAGTTCGAAAGGCTGACTGAAAAGTTTATTTGAACGCGGAGGGCGCGAAAGTGTATGCGTGTTAAGTATCAATACATCTTGTGGACAGGTGGTTAACAGACAAGGTAGAAAACGGAAATTGGATTTATAAATGCAACACCTTAATGCCTTTACCCCAGAGGATTTTCTGAGCCACATAAAGAGTGTGCATTATGAGAGGAAACAGCTAATTTCTTAGCTTATAAAAGCCCTGTCGAGACCACTGACATCAGTATCATAGAGTGTTATTCTACACATCCTGGTTCAGATAAGTAACATGTCTAACTGTCGATTTGCAGCCTTTACTACACCACCAAACTTACGAATCTCTGAGGTGAAAATGGAGTGTTAATAAACCCAACTCACCGTTTAAAATCCGCGGAGAGAGACAGGGAAACTGAGAACGGGAAAGTCCTCCAACCATCCAGCTGTTTCGAATCACCGGGTTATCCGAGATAACTGGTTTTGCACAGTACATGGGGTCTGGAGTGTTTATTCGGCTTATGCATTGTATTGCGTCCATTGAATTGGGTTTAGAATACATTTCTTGTTTCGTGCGGTAAACATTTTCCACGGTTGTTTCATCATCCGAGTGAGTACCATCCGTTTCCACAAGACGTACTTTTGTGCCGTGGGAATCGAAGGGTTCAGATGTCAATCGGGATGTGTATAGCTTGCGATTTCTAGTGGACGCGCTCTGTCTACCGTCGAATTCTGGGCAAGACAGGTTCATCTCGGTTTGAAATAATCTCTTATGTTTTAGACCTGAGGTTTCGCATTCTGCTGTGCATTGCAGCATCTCGCGATCTGGTTGTGTAGTACTTAGTACGTCGTCAGAGCTTTCAACATCACGATCACTGGAGGGACAAAATGATACCAGTTTGGTCTTACAACAGGCTTGTTCTTGTTCAGTGGCATCTGCCGGTACAGCACTGGTTTCTTCTTCCAAAGTATTGAATTCTTCTTCCGAGTCAGCCTCACCGTCGTCGTTCACATCTTCTCCCCGGTGTTTCGGAGTCCAGGTCATTTTGTTTTCCTTTTTTAATCTTCTTCTGGCGTTGGCAAACCACGTGGAGACTTGTGTTAGCGTCATCTTAGTGATAATAGCCAACATTATTTTCTCCCCTTTGGTTGGATAGGGATTCTTGATATGTTCCTGCAACCATGCCTTTAAAGTTGCTGTGCTCTCGCGAGTGGCGTTTCGACGTCGGGCCGTGTTCAAATCAGTTGGTTGACTAGACGAAGACAATAGGCATGTGGATGTAGGTTAACTAGTAGTCTGGACGTAAAAAAACTAGCTCAGAATAAGTTTATAATCCGAACAAGGTTGAATGTTTATAGAGCTCAAAACAGCAGTTACCGTAGACACTTGCACGACATATTATAACTGGCTAGAGTGACCGACCATTGCATTGTATAGACCGTGTCAGTACTCCACAAACCTCAGACCTATGGGCTTAACACTGTGCACTTTTGTTAACAATTTGTGCGATATTGACAGGGTTGTATTTCAAATGCCAAGCTTGGTGAGCTACCAAAGTCCGAAATCAACGCACCATTCATCGGTATGTGACTTAAAGGAATCTCATTGATTCGACTGAAACCAGTCTACCTCTGGTTGCCAAACTGCACTGGATTTGTGTTCACATGGAAGTGACCTTGCAGCTTGGCATTCAGGTAGCCGGTTCAATTGCCATTCAGGCTATCGTCCAGGAAGAGACGAAGCCGAACCTAAGCTACCGACGTGAGAGTAAGGATCGTGTCATAGTTATACAGGGACAATTCTGAGCATTATGTCACAACTGGTGTAAGAACTGGACTGCGCTCATCAGGACTACTAAGTTTTCATTAACTAAAACAAAATTAACCTACTGTTCATACTGGCGATGTTTACCAGATTAGAACTTTGTTAGTAAGGCTGCCTAAATGCTAGATCAAGTTATTGCTACCTGAAAAGTGCAACCAGTGACGTAGGCCTGCTGTTGAATGTTTGACTGAGGATGAAGACTTTGAAATATTTACAAAACACAATTTATCGTTTACCCATGGTGGTATCGATGGTTACTCTCATACACTTCACTCTGGGATCTGATCCACTTTAACAAGAATCCATATGACAAAAATGATAGGCACCTTAGTTGAGCCCACAACTGATCTGTTGCTATCTCGAACAATTTTTCGCCAAGTCTATAACTACGTGAACACTATTTTTAGTTTGTGGATGGGCACCTTGACACCGTAGGACTCCACTGTCAATGACTCATATACTTTTTGATTCATGAAAACGTAACGTTTCTTCCTTCATAAATACCTACTTGGTGTGTGATCGGAACGAAATGGACCCCAAGCTCGTATCCCATGGAGAAGATATGTTATTCGGGCAGCTAAGACCATCAATGCCAGTTTTCGCATAGGATGAGTCGGTGACGTACGTATTTGATGGTGGTGCCGAGGGCGCTGTGAATAGTTGCGTGGGGATTAAGGATGGCCCATGGTTGGGTCCTGTATTGAATAACCGATTTTGATAAACCGAGGCTTCAGTATTATTGTATGTTTCCATCAATTGTTCAGTGTGCGCGAATCGTGCTACCTCGGGTCTGCTAAAATATTCCACGGACGGCTCTGGGATGAATCCGGAATTCAGACCCGATAATTGCGATTTTGAACTTTGCTTGTAGCCAAAGGAGAGCGTCTCAGGAGATATAATATCATCAGGGCTTCCGCACAACATACGAAGAGGGACAGACGATGTGTAGTCATCATAGTCGACAGGCTTTTTTCTATTTATTAGGCAGACTTCGGCCGCAGTCTCCCCGTCACCTCTGTGAAAAGAAGCAGCGAGTACAGTGCTCATTCTCTGACGTGATGCCGGTGTACTGGAATGATGGAAAGATAAGTTGTATGTTTGAGATGGTTGATCTCGTGACCACAGCTCATCGCAAGACAATGTTGTAACCGTGGTACAATGCGCGTACGGCTCGTCCTTAGATGCGTATTGCACATTTGCGATACGGACTGAATTGGGACCTACTGGATTAGGAGTGCGAACGCTGGTCCAGTGTACATTGACTTCCTGCGCTGGACCACTGGTTTCGCCTTCCTGCGTTTCAACTTGATTAGGCGGAGGTGTATTTTCTGGAAACTTCGGTACTGAACGCGGTACATCACTTGGTTTGTTGTTTACAAGATGAAAAGATGAATAATTCTGAGCATGTTGATTTACCTCATGGGAAGTCGGTAGGACTGTCGTTAACCTGGGATCCAGGATACCACTTGTCGCCAGGTCTGAAACAAACGTTTTGATTGGAGAATTTTTCTTAAGGGCGTTGATTTCATGGCATACATTCTGGTGATTTTGAGAGTTATGTGGAAGCATATTTACCGTATCGCCGACCAAGGAAGATGCGTCAAAATATGTGGCTGATGTCTTTACCCTGTCGCTGAGACCGGATGAAGGTTGTTGACTGATTGACCGTCCGTTGCTTGAGTAGGCCCATTCCTGCACACTTTTGGCTGAGTTTTTTAATGGACGATCTTCATTTTTCTCCACTGGTTCGTCTAGGACATTGCTGGAGTTGTCAGCTGACATTTCAAACGACGAGCCCTTTGAATGTGAATCAGAACTACTGCAAACGGACGATGGTTTATTCATCAACACCGGGCTCGTTGTTTCTGTGGTATGCTGAAAAAACGAAAGCCATTAGGCATGACCTTTTACAAACACATAACGTAGTCGTAATCTTGTATTTAGGCACTGTTACGTTCAACTGTATATCGTTACAAGTTAGCGCTGATAACCAGTGCAAACCCATGTGAAAGGATCAACAAATAGGTTATGACATTCTAAGCAATTAAGAATCATAATATCAGAGGATGAAATGAAGGTGTCACACTTACCAAGGACAATCGACAGACCATGCCATTATATATATATATTTGTGTGTCAGAAACATGGTACATCCGGAAACACTAATGCATCCAACAGCGCGGACTAAAAAAGCTGCACAAGGTATTGTTTAATGGATGAAAAACGAAAGGGAAGATTATTTTAACGTGTCACTAAAGAAGTTTTGACAGAATTAACCTTACAAATTGCTCATGAAAGGCACGCTCAAAACAAATAATATGCTGGATTAATGGGTAACGTTGCTGAGAAGTTACCTCAAAATGAGACAACTAACAACTGCGTGTCCAAATAGCCATTCAGAGCTAGTGAATTTATTGCATTAAGGTTAGATTTTGAGTAAATCCAATTCAATAAATGAGCTCAGCTTGGGGAACACGACAGCAGTGGCCTGACAGTGAACAGCAGCAACCAAATTTTAACGATTTACTTTCGAGAAGAAATAAGCCTGAGGTTAGCGTCCAGCTTATTTCGAGTTCAAATAGGGTATGATACTGCTTACTTATTTGTAGAACCCGTACTAGGTTGGCCAGGTAAGTAGCTATTCGTATACACTCTGCCCAATATTGTGGTACCCCAAATAGTTAAATAACCCAACGTTCTGACTTAGAGAACCGCTCTGGTATTCTGCCTTAACTGAGTAAGTGACCTGGATCCCATGGTGTTGGTCGATGGCCAGCTGAAAAGAGGAAACAGACAGACTACAAGGTTTGAGTTATTGGCTGTGTTGGACAGTTTTAGAGAGTGAAGAATCTGGGTTCGTTGACCACTACGCATGAAACAGTTGTCTAGCTTACGATTAGACGGCCAAGTTACGTCACTGACTTCCTCATAAGAATAAACCGTTCTAGAATACTCCAGCATGGTTTGGTGTTCGCCTCGACCACCTTAAAGAGATCCGGAGGTCAGTATTAGACCGTACTTGTTTCTGTCCTAGTTCCGCGGCATACTGGCTTAAATGAAAGGGGGATTTGAGCTACTGGGTGGTCTAAGTCCATATTTTGTGCCATGGCGAATCCGTATTCCCATTGTTGTTCGAAACAGCCCCTAACTATGCCGTCTTCCGAAAATTGCCCACCCCCTCTTCCCAATATGAGATGAAAAGCAGCAAGCGCCCCTGTTGTCAATTCCCTTCATTAGACGTAGACGTTTCAACTACGGTGTGTTGTTTACCATGGCATAGTTTTCTTTGATACTGGATCACACTGTTCTGGACCTCAACATTACGGTTCACTCTGGTGTAAAAACAATCCATTATTAGGCAGTCACCCACGTGGCAAGGTCATTTTTGAGTAATCTAGGCTGAAGACCACTTTCATTCGATCATAATTCTTACATTCGACGACACGTTCGGCCAGTACTTTTCGAAAGCGGGTCATAAGACTTGAGTCTTTCAACTGTTAGGGCCCACTGACAGTGCATATTCTTAATACGAACTTCAGTTGAAGTCCATCCACATACTCATAAGGTAACCATTTTGACCACTGCGCCTTCGACTTCACATTAAATACTACCTAATCGTAATGTGTAAAAAGCCAACCAAATTAGCATGATAGATTATTTGCAGATATATATATATATATATATATATATATATATCACGTCGGGTGAAAATTGGAACTGTTAACTTAATCCTAGATTTCGACCAGATAAATAAAGATGTCAGATAGCGCAATTCATTAAGTTAAGAACAATAGTATGTCTCCAAAACTGCACTACCTTAACAATACCAACACAGAACGTACGAAAACAGTTGAAAAAGAGCCTGTACTTAAACCGATGATCAACAGTCACGGTGGTTAGCAGTAGCATATCCTGAAACAAGACAATTGATGACGTTGTATAATGACTTTAATCACCAGTTATTCGGTCTTTTTTAGAGAGAGGTTAGTGATGCAGTGATCCGCGCAGTTTCCTTATGACAAGGATGCGCTCAGCTTACGAGGTTTAACAAGGGCAAACCTTGATTACGGTGTGTCTTCGCGCAAAGAGTTGGCTAGAAAGTCTGGCTGAATGTGAAGACTGTGAACAAATACGAGTGCTGCCCAGTCTAAATGTCCAGATACATGTTATGAAGAGCACGAGGGATTTAGCAACCTCGCGTGGACTTTCAGCCAACCCCTTTCGAAAGGGGCTGGCCGAAAAGTTACGGGTGATTGAATTTCAATCGATATCAATTAAAATTCCTACCACGTATCAGCATTCAACACATTAACCGGGCGTTATCTTGTTTCTATTACACGAAGTACACCATTACCTTGTTATGTCAGGCTTCTACTCGAAGAGATGTACATTAGTGACCGACTCTTAAAACGATTGGTCATTTGCTGTAGCCCTTATTCGGCACGGCTGACCTTGAGGAATTACGTGTATCATATGGCGGGTTGTCGTGCAACTGTACAACGAGCGGCTTTGCTGAAGAAAGCAGGTTTTTGAGGACTAAGCGTGTTAATTCAAAAGGCTGCACACATCTGAGGGAATGAACAAGGATTTTGCAGGTTGTCTGCTATATCCTAAAGAGGAACCAGTTAGAATGGGCAATATATTACAGCGATGTCGTCCTAAGTACTGTCATAACGTAAACTACTAGTCTCAGACACTTGTCTTAGCGAGTAGAACTGTACAGACAGAGTTAGCATAAATCATCCAATGACGTGTGGTAACATCGAACCAACTTACTTCCAGAGTTAATGCTTTTGTGCTAGGCACATAAGTCAATCGTCTACATGACGCCTGCAGGTGAAACATCGCTCAAAAGATGAAAACACCTAGAAGCAGCGACAAACTAGTGAGTAAGCCTCCGTTATTTTTCGTTTTGACGCCCTAACTCGAGCACAACACCGTCTTAACTAGTATGACTGAACTACCGCACGAAAAACATGGAGATAACCGTCCGACCGTATTCACTCTTATTCACTTGTAATAAATTTTCTAACACTAGAATACTCTTGGTACGTCTTTCAGCTAATTTTCGGTTGATTTCAGTTTTCCCCCAGATGAACTGCCACTGCATACAACTTCAATATGCGTAAATAACAAAGCTTGATAAGTTAGCACCAATCACTCTTAGGTAATCGGTGAGGATTTTGGATCGGTTTCCAGATGTGTCACATTGCGCAAGATTGACAGTTGCTGAAAGACTTCAAGTTACTTACAAGAAAGGAACAGTTGACTCAGTTTCATACATAATTGTGCTATTATTCCACATTTGCAACACTCCTCACATTCAGTGGCCATCCTTTTCAACTGTCCAAACATATATCTAACTGACGTGAATTAGGCGTCCAACTTTCCCGTAAATCAAAAGGTTATCGTGCTTAGTTCAAACTGTGTTTACTTGCTGAATTCTGACAAAGGTGATGCCGGTCATGAAGTGCCAGTCTGTGGGAGAACATTATGGAATGATGCGATTGACATCTCTTTTCTTTCCCATATTCCTCACCAAGTAGCTCGGCCAAACTGTCAAGGCAATCCCAGTTCTGCTATCTGTTACGTAATGTTTGTGAGTGGATCCATGTTATTTTCATCCATTAAAGACGATCAGTAGAAGAAAGGTTCTAATGGCTGTCAATCGTTTCTTGTAAAAACAAACTTTTACTTCAACCTGTTTCAAGGAAGCAACGAGATATTACGTTTTTACAGGATGACATGGTTTCTTTGTATAATCGACGTTTCACCAGAGTAAAAAAACATTCCTTTTTGTCATTTTCCATTCAACAACACCGACTGCTTCACAACTGCCAATCTTATGTGCTCCCTACTGGGTGCACTGTTCATCTGTTGCTATTTTCCAGGTTTGTTGTCTTGTGCTATTGACAGGTCGAATGCAATCCTGACGGTACTTTTGGATTTCCTGTAGCCAGCATGTTCGTTTTATTGTTGTTCATCAATTTATGGCGCTCAAGACTTTGATCAACTCATCGTATTCCCTAAGTCGAGATCTTACAAGTTATATTTATAAGACTTCAACAAGACGCAGGAAGGTTCAGTTATTCGCGTGCGCCACGGTTGTTGTTCCTCCATTATCTCCCATTTGGCTGGATTCCTTATAACTGAAGTAGTGGAGAAAATCGTTTCTACAACTTGCTATTGACAGTCGTTGCCCCTGTCGTGAATCATTAATCAATTATTTATACATGAGCGATGTTCATCAAGTAGATTGGCCTGTGGAATATCAGATAGTCACCTCGCGAGAAGTTTGGAGTGTACTGTTCGCACTTGACATCAAGACTTAATTAATACTTTGAGTAGTTACTTCGTTAAATACTTTCTAACATCATGTCTGATAACGATATAAGTGTGTATTATGAGCATCATCATATAATTTAAGAATGTTTGAGAATATTTGCGGGTCTTGACAACATGGAGGTCACTGATAACCTTTGATTTCAGTAACAGAAACAGGGGTGAAATCGCACGGGTTTTATCTTTA
>LOND01000213.1:90855-107234 GCA_014220965.1 Paragonimus kellicotti
CATGGAGGTCACTGATAACCTTTGATTTCAGTAACAGAAACAGGGGTGAAATCGCACGGGTTTTATCTTTATCGACTTTTGCGTAACACGTGTACTGAACACAACATAAGTGGAATCTAAACTCAATGAAAAATGAAACCATATACATGATCGGATCATGATGTGCTATAAATATGTAAATGCAAACAAAGGGTAGTGCAAACATATTGCGTCTTACTCGATCTTATCCGGTTTAAAAAACTTGATTTTCTAAGCTGGGACCTATAAGTTGACTGGTCTATTAGTAGGGTGCAGTTCACGTGTTCAAATCACCACACTACAAGAAACTGTCTTTCAATACCGATTTGTTACTGGTCTACCTCATAGCAATAACTCATTTGTGTCCCAGAAGTGGGAATGATGTCAGAACGTAGTCATTGTGCTGTAGTCAACTTAGTTGGACCATTTTCGCCTGTTATTTGAAGCGGTCACCCATTGTTACGCTTTTCCGACACACTGTCTTGATGCCAAAGCTGTGACCAAATGTGGTTTGCGCTCACTTTGCAACAGTCTAAATCATCAAACAGCAATCAGTAACATATTAAACTATTAAACATATTGTTAATTTGGTAAAAGGATTTTAGAAGTACTGACATTTTGGAGGCTAGTCAGATCACGTTAACAAAAAGGGCGTATCAAGTAATCTCTAATTTGTTCTGTACAGATGTAGTATATATTATCAGTGGTTTATATTCTGGGTTAATGTAGAAATATTGTTTGACATTTGGGAAATTTTGCACAAGTTACTGTTCTAAACCTTGTCCTGTTCTTACCTGTACACTTCAAATGGAGGATTTAGAACGTCATTTGCACCCGCGTACCCCAAATTGCGGATCAAAATGCAGTCCCTTCAGCATCGTTTGTGTTAAGAAGACTGACAAAACAGGCTTAGTTTGCCTGTCTACTGAAAAAGTTTGACACCACTTACATATAACCTGGTATATAGGGTGAATTCGGTCATATCCATCTCACCTAATGGTGTGTAGTTGTGTCATATCTGAACAATCTATTGACCGAATGAGCAGTGACGAAATTACTCATCAAGGCTAAGTTTGATTACATGCATATGGGACCGTTTGAAGAATAAGGGATAGTGTAGAATGGCATTACAAATTCCGTTTACCAGAAGTAATCATGATACAACCGACATCCTGCACTGAAGTACCCATAGCACAATTGTATAAGCCGAAAGAAAACTTCAGGCGGCAAAGCTCTTACAGACTGAAAATTGCATACAAGAAATAAAAAAGCAGAACTAATCATTAACTTCTGCTGCTGTGAATCCCACATCCGAAGCAACTAACAGAAATATTAAATTTTATTTTGATTTGACGGGAGCGGTTTTTTGTCAAATACTCCCCTATGGAAGCTTTCAAATTTTCTCTCAATACACACCACATTCCTCAGCATTCCCCACAAATCACTCCTACGGAGAAATGTGTTATTGTCCATTACCAAAGAACGATGCCACACACTGCGGACTTCAACGGTGAAAGGAGTGTATACAACCTGTTAACGAGACAGCGTGTGAACTGAAAACACCACCGTTGCAATGTGTTCACTGATTTCCATTCCTCTCGATTATGCTATTATTAATTTGGCCAACTTGTCCATCCTCTATAAATCTTTCAACAAAACCCCCCACCTTACTGTGGCTATCCACTGCCTACCTTAACCTTATCTGTTTGCTACTGACAACTGTCGACCCTTACGAGACTAGATCAAAGACAGAATTATCCGTACGGTGTACCAAAATGATCTTTTTGGTTTACGTAGTTTAAGTCATCTGGTGTGTTCGGGAAAGCTTCTTTTGCATGCGTTGAAATGAATACTTCATTTTTTACCGTACAGCAGATAATGACCATTGGGCAGACGTTTTATTCTTGTCTCAACATTTCACAACTTGTCACCCTCACTAATTACTGCTTGCCGGGAGAGTTTGGTTAACAATGCATGCTTCTATCAAGATCATTAAAAAAACAATGAGGAATTTCTTGATGAGACTGGATGACAACACCGTGACGATTCAACATGCAGACTGCCTTGTAACACCACCTACGGCAGTCACAACATATGCGGCTCGTGCGTGATTCGAACGGCCAAGCGAGTAACAATCCTTGAACTTCCGGTACCACAGCTGTAAGGGTTTTGAAACCTTCCGTTCAGTCTTCCGGCCACATAATAGTCTGTGCTTGCAGAAAATGTTATCCGACTTACCCAACATTATTCCCCCAAATGTTCACACAACACGAACGCTAACGGTACCCAGTCAATCACTTACTTGTTCACGTCCTACTGTACTTCCTCAGTACGAAAACACGTGGTTGTTCTTTCCAGTAATTAACGTCTATTGATTAATCAGAGTGCTTTCATACAAGGGTGATTTGGCACCAAGAATACATAACTATTGCATCCTCGATCATAGTACATAAATCATACGACGCTTTTAACAGTTTGTTTTTCTATTTTTCCTGCGTGTATACAGAAGTGTTAATGCACAACCAGGTGCATATTACTGCTTCTTTTCGTGTACATAAATCCTGGCTCTGGTAATACCAACCTCAGTTTCCTTTCTGTGGCAGGTTTTAATATTAGTTCTAACACTGGATATTCACCAGAGATAAATTTATCCAGATTAGTTAAACTCTCAACTCTTGTATTATGTCGTTGTGACCCTTTACCGTAAGTCATCAATGATCCCCACACAGACAAATAACGCTTGCTATCCACTGACTTCCGTAAACGTCTTGGGAATTCTACAGCCAGTTTCATTAACGTAAATGTGTCTTCATCAGACATACGACATAATCTACACCGTGGGGAGATGGAAACATGAAACATCTGGCACCGACTTCTCTTGACTTATTTCACGTAGAGGAAAGAGGAACGGGTGTTGGCTCGTCAAAGTTTTGCCCCCGCCCCTGTCGAACGTTGAGGGCTGGACTATCTGAAACGTGATCTGTTCAAGGTGGTGATTGCGCAAGTTCGCTTCAGTGATAACGCTCCATATTTATACATGTCTGTTGTGTGAAGGGAGGTGGTTAGTACAGTGGGCGAACGGTCGCGCATGCTCATCATCCCATGGGAGAAAACGAATTCGCTCCAGAGTATTGTGAGGTTGAGGTGGGAAGTTGATAATGCTGATAACATTCGTGTGTCAGACGGTCCATTTCGTATAATTTCATTCTATCTGGATTACGTGATTTATTTGTGAAACAATATTTTTATCTTCACTTTCATCGGGTTGAACGTGTACGCTAAACCTGTAGTACGTTTTTAGTGCTTCAACAACAGCATAAACCGGTATGAGATGGTTCTTGTCCATACGTCAAGAACAGGAAGTTATAAATCTGGAAATTTAAACCCGAGTACATTCATAGGTAGACTGACACCTGTGCTCGAGTTTTCCACTTCAATCTTTTGTCGTTGTAGCGCTAAACTCTGTGCACATTTTTCTATTCATGTACGCAACATCTTTTTGCATATAGAAAAACTGCTTTCCAGTCATGTCACTGGAGTTGTGACTCAGCCTATAGGTTAGTTATCCTTCAGAATCCTAGAAAGCTTACTGTTGGAAATGTTTGGTTGTAACTTCTTCCTTGTCAGAACCCGGTTTGTGATTACTGCAGTAAAGTACTACCTATCTTGTGTTTTATCCTTTACCGAGGTAGTGTGTAGTAAAATAGCTCGAAAATGCACGTTCTTCTAATCTAAGTTGGTTCACTCACCTTAAAGAACTGCTTTCCAAAGTCCGACTTTTGTTTTCTTTGTTTGGAGTTTAAGGTGTTTTCTCAAGTCTTCACATTCAGTTGCGTCCCAACCACCGTTGTATTCTCTCTGTTATCATTTCTCTCGGTCCCTTCCTAATAACTGCAATAATTAACCATCCACATACCTGACTCATTCCCATCCCTTCCCTACAGTCTGACGAAACATTTCCGATAAGATAATTTGTATCTCTTTTTGTCCATTTCACACCGTATTTAGTTGATTCGTTTCCATTTCAAAACATTGTCATAGGTTTGAAACACTTTCTCTGAACATCTGCAAACTGGTTGTCAATTCTTCCTACGTTGTTAAGGTATCTTTCGGTAATAAGCATGCACCGGAAAAGGAATGTTAACAGCTCTCATCTGCATACTCTGTACCACTCATTGATGCTTCACATTGGACTATAGACGTGGCTTTCATTTCTTCCTCGTTCATATATATATATATATATATATATATATATATATATATATATATATATATATATATATATATATATATGACTGAGTATGCACCAGTTCTGTGTGAACGAGGAGGATGTGAAGGCCACGTCTATAGCTGCTTGCTTGTTACAAAAAGATATATATGTGTATATCGAGTACACAGTTGTTCTTTCTCCAACGTTCTCCCCGAAGAACTGTCACTCCTACACAGAGACTAAATTCATCCAGTCCGTTTGAGATTCTGTGTAAAACTAGGAACCCTCCATATCCAAGTAAGAATTACAAGGCTGACACTGCTTTGGTTCGTTTCCTCCCTCAGGAGTACCGTGGCGGTTACATACAGTTTTGTTCCTCGGAATATGAAGTCCAGTTGACCTGATTACCACGCCAACAGCTTAGATTGTCCAATGTCGTTTGGGCTAATATCTCATCGGTTTTGGATTAACAAGTGTCACCCGAGGCGTTCTGTTGTGTATCGGATCACAGGTCAGTTTTGCAGCACGAACAGCACCGGGCCTTCATCTTATTAAATTACCGGTGGGTAAAGTATGTTTTCACCTCACTTCTTGCATGGACTGTTTCGTCAAGATAGTCACTGATTTCGATGGATCACATCAGTAATCTTGCTAACAGGTTAACTGTATACGCAAGTGAAAATTCATCTCTCAGGGGGTAATAGGGCTTTCTAATAATTGTTTTCATTCGACTCGTCTAGAAGTGAGTTGACCGATATCAGCTGTGTTTCACGCAGCTATATTAGTTTTCCAGTGAGATCAACAGTTTAAGCCGTAATGAGCAGCATGTTCACGTCCGGGTCATTGTTTAAATAGACGCAAATGGCCGGGTTTCTTTCAGAAACAAGTAGACTTTTCCTTTGTACCTAAGAACAACCGTTTATTTGAAGCCGCATTATTCTCTCTTTTAAAAGATGAAAGTACATTTCCGCGTATCACCTATGCACTCTGAATCTCGTCTACTTTGTAGAACTTAATTTCGATTACTATATACTCGTAATTTGTGCAGATAGCATCGGAAAACCTACGTAGAACCCACCGCAGCGTCAGTTTGTGTAAAAATTATCTCATGAAGAACCAGAATATCCTATCTATATAAGCGCACGCATTGTGTACGGTTTGTAACTAACCTTAGGGTACAGCCCCCTTTACTGTAAAGCTTCTTACCCCACATATGATACAACCATGGATGGATATGTATAAGTCTAATCAGACAATTTAATAGCCTAAAAGTCTTGGCCAAGAATGGTCGTCCAGGTTAATAAAATCTGAGTGAATGCGCATCGATCAACGAGATACGACGAATTTAGAATCTATCATTGACAATCCTTTGCGTTTGTTATACCGTGTCACCAATGATGAACTCCGGATTGTGAATAAAACTGAAAATGGCACATTAACAGAAACTTTCGCCAATACCGGGAGTTGAATTTCGATTCACGTTCACATGTGTGTCCACCGCGCCTGTTCACCACTGCCTCTACATTAAGCAAGATCGATGTATCACACCGAAAGGCTTGACCAGGTCCGCTTATGAACAATGTTCTAACCACAGCGAGTCTAGAGTCCCAATGTTTCTGTTCGGAAGAGGCTGACGGGAATGTCTATTTAAATGCGACAGCTTCAATCAAATGTAATTGGTGTTATATTTATATCATTCAGTTCCTCGAGTGTTCATTGATGAAGCAGTGTACAATCTTATCAGTTCTATTCGATCAGTTCAGATAGGGACTAAACAGGTTAGGAAATGCCGATCCGAAGGCGTATAACAAAAGGTGTTGACATCACAAATGAAAATCCCCTACAGGTAGCCCATGAATTATGAGCTAAATGTAGGATGTTTGAAGTAGAGCTTTCAGTCTGGTCTCACCTTGGTTAGTTACTCTGTGAAATGAGTAGAATGACAGTTTACTTCTTGATTCACACATAATAAGACGTGTACTTTGGTGTTTGAATTACGTAAAACTTAGGAGTGATGAGTTAGGTTCTGAACGGTACAAGGCAAGTAGGCTCACAGACTGGTTTCGATGGCTTAGGGGACCCGAAAGCTTGTTGGCCAAAAAATACCAAGCAGTCATGAACTAATAAACCGAATACGTTGCTTAGAAGAATAGGACCGGTTATGTTGTGCATATTTATCTGTCTAGGTTTGCACGCTTATTGTCAGCCTTTTGATCGTATGCCGACTGACATGACTGTTACTAACTTAGGCTGATGGCTGCTGTCAGATGAATGGGTCTGATTGCGTACACAAACTACAGTGCTTTCCGCACCAACATTTTACAATTTATACAGTGGCGGCAGGGATGCGATTTGAAGAACCCATTACTTACGCACTGCATTCATCGATAAGTCATAAGAATACCTCAAAATAGTTGGATCGCGAGTTCACTTTATTGAACGACCAAACTGTTTTGATGCTTCCAGTGGGTTACTAAATATTCCGTTGCAGTGGTATCATAGTAGGTAGTAGTTCGGCACGAACTGGAGGGCACCTGAATCGATTTCATCTTCAATGCAAAACATCTGACGGTCAGCGAGGTGAGCTACAGCACATTACTGATACCACACATTTACGGTTAGTCAGTGTCTTATCCAAGGCCGATCATGCTACTAGTTCATCATCCGTGCGTACGCTCATGCGTGGACGGCGAACCCCACTCTGGTCTCATGCAAGCTACGCCCAGTCTAATGACGGCAGGAGTGCTGCGGTCGAAAATGATCCTATTTTGCACACCTATCTTTCTAGGTCCATAAACATATGTAACTGCCTCACTACCACCTGTGACTGGACACAGACTGATATGAGTCCTGCCATCTGAGACCTACACTTGCTACCGATCAGAGTGACCTGACCATATGTGTAAAACATTGCCTTTGGTTCTTATATTTTGCAATTATTGTACACACGAACGCAAAACCAACCGACATCTACGGTACTCAAATCCATTTTCGAGATTCAGTATTTGTACGTTTAATCACAAACATAATTAAACTACCGGGCAATGATGCAGGATGGTGGTTTTTATATGGCGTTCTCCTAGGGAAAATCTCTATAAAAAAAGATTTTACGAGTAAATGCCTTTTGCACCGCGTACCTTCTTTGAAAGAAGAGGCCTCACAGAACCATGTGCAAAACGTGTCTACAGGTTGAAACGAGTCTAAGCATCACAGGAAGCAACAGTTAAGCAAACTTGCATGGGCAAACTCAACATATTCATGCACTGTAATCTGTGCTGCTAATTGAATCACTCGCCAACAGATTTCAAATATCGCTTGCCAACCTAAACTCAGATGTACACTTTTCAAACCAACGTTCACTACTAAGTGTACACGCGAACTGTTTAAATATGTATGATAATTTAACTCATCATTGTATGTTGGCTGTGTATTCGTCATAGCAGGCTGCAATCATTGAGCGCGTGGTATTATAATTACTTTATGACACTAAAAGGACTTGAAACCTCAGCAATAATCATGTACGTGTGTCCACTTTGATAACTCATGCATAATAAAGTTGTCATACTCAAGTAGTTCAGGTGCCAGGAGAACAAAATGTCTACCACCAAAAAACACAATTCCATCGGGGAAAAAACATTTTTAAAATCTCAAGGAAGTGGGTCTAGCTGGGCAGAGTAGCGTAACAGATAGGTGTTATCAGACGGCCTAAGCAAGTCGAATGAATAAAGGTCAGGCTTCAGAGCACCATAAGTTTGTGCGGAATATGTACGTAGGGTGCAATTCATACCAGCAGTCTTCAATCAAGCTAGTTTCAAATGCTTCGGCCGAAAATACACTGAAGGGCAGTTTGAAAGGAGGTATCAGACAACAGTTAATTAATACATCAGTGACAGGAGTGGTAACAGTGTTAAGACTTACATTTGTACAAATATGAAAACTTAAACCTCCTGTGAAATATCAGTTATCAGTGCTGAGTTTCTAGATTGCATTTGACTATAGGTGTATTCCGTGTGAAAGTTTTGTAGCCAGGACCGTATGGTGTATAGGTTACTATCGATGGAGCTTGGCGAATTTAGATCAAATTGACCCTACATCCACTGACTACACTGACAGACTCAATAAAAAGGAAAATTATATTTGTCTAACAGCTTTCAGCCAAGGTGTTTCATACAGGTAGAATTGGCAAACAGCTGACAGTTGTTACCAACTGA
Organism: Paragonimus kellicotti; assembly: GCA_014220965.1. Lineage (NCBI taxonomy): Eukaryota > Metazoa > Platyhelminthes > Trematoda > Plagiorchiida > Troglotrematidae > Paragonimus > Paragonimus kellicotti. Next base: position 99,295 of record LOND01000213.1, read on the forward strand.
ATGATTAAACCAAAGAATGCTTGGTGTCACGAAGTGCAGACCACCTGACCGAACTTCCTTTAGCTGTCGTAGTTTCTGAGCGTACCGAACACGTTATGGGACACGTATTGAGAACAATGGGAGAAAATTTGTTAACCAAAATCTAGAGACAAATTGCACCTTCGGGATAATAACAACCTTTCAGAGTGACTGGATTGCCTACTCCCTCATTCTGATTAGGTACTTCGCCATCATTCACTAAAGCCTACACAAAGTGAAGTACAGGATTTGCTAACTTCGACCGCATCCGGAAATCACCGCAAATCCTCGTAAAATGTAATAGTATATAGGTGCACTTAATTTACTCATCCGGTAAGAATCGGCAACCCACTAATGGTTACAGTGGAGAAGAAACGAAAGATACACTCACTCGATCATTATTCGACCATCCTGGTTGAATGACTGGTTGCAGACTCAACTGAGATACTTCCATAGCGGTGCAACCCGTTCGTCGACGGTAAACAACAGAATATTGGCGAGCTTGCACTTTCACCTACACTTGGCCACAATTAGTAAATTGGAGAATGTGAATTGTTAGAGGTTAACGGCAAACGAGCTGTGGATGGCGTAGTGAGGGTGACACGAGGTAACGGTGACGGTAGGCACAAATGTACAGACAGGATCGAGGGTGGGGCTTACGGCTCGCGTGTTACAAACGAACCAACAGGCACGCACGCACACACGCACACACCCGTACTGAAACGCAGGTGTGTACATCGTAAGCACACTGAGAACGCGCGCACATGTGCGTACGAACAGAATGGGGACTTCCTGAACAAACTCCTGCTTGACCAGTTCGGATGGTGGTTTGGAGTTCAGGCGGAAAAGAAGGTACAATAGACCGGTTTTGCGCCAGTTCGATTTGACGACGAGGACGGAAGATGTGGAGAGCTGATAGGACGAGTCGTGTTCGAGGCAGTCCAACTGCGTGGCGGAATTAGGTGGTCAGATGTGACGGCGGGGGTAGTCTTCGGCGGTCATCACGTACAGATTGAGGGTGTGCAACCAAAACATATCCACAAACACATTGTGATTGGTTCGCTAATGTGCATGCGCATCGACTAGTGTTGACGAAAGGGTAGAATTTTCGTACCACGCCTGGTATGAGACTAGCCAGGCAGATGATCAGGACTCGTAGCAAAACTATCCGGGGCACAACAGCAACGGAATTGATCTTTCATCACCTGTGGTTGACTAAAATATGTAAAATTTGCTTGCTGACGATACAGTTTGATTAAACGAGAGCCTGGTCGTCGTTAAAATGTGAGTGATTGGAGACAATTTACTTCAAAAGAAACTTCTGTTTAAAATAAGAGACAACAGGCAATAGACCAGTCGGAAATTGAATAAACCAGTGACAATGCTTATTTATCGACATACTTGGGAATGTAATTACTCACTCCATCGGAGTCGACGGAGGCTACCTGTACGTGCGTGTAGATAGAAAACAAAAGGTGCAATTATGGAAGGCAACCGAAGATGAGAAGCACTTCTAGAATTCAACTTCTGTTTTCGTTTACCTGTATTTTACTGCATATATATACCTCCGAACAAGGTCGAATTAAATGGACTGACTGACTGATTTCAGCTGCGAGGCGTTCTATAACTCAAAAACAGCTGTTCGTAGTGAGAGCTAGTGAGGCGGCGGACAGCGTTTTTGGCCTTGTCAGAGCTCAGCAGCAACTCTCGCTTTGGTGCAGGTCTAGACTGAGGCCACACAACGATCATTCAAACCAAAAACTACTACCAAATATAACATTTTAATTGTTTAACTTGGACTCAGGACCAAGTGAAGAACAGTAATATTGGGAACGGAATAATATTTCATGTACTATCATTAAGTTGGTTGTTGTTCTTGGGGATTCTAGACATTCAGTCAGTCGTTGTTTATTTATCCCTGTGTTTCGGCCGAGGAGAGTTTGGTTCATGTTGCCTAAATGTCACCTGCTACCCCATGAAAGTATGACCGGTGTTCCGGTTCCGACGGCGTCAAGACTATGCACTCGTGAGGAGCTCCAACATGAGCGGGTCTAATGTTTCCTTTCAAAGAGGGCTGACTGGAACGTCTATGACAATGTGACAGTTGCGGTCAGTCGTGAGTGATGTTCAAGTAATATGAAACCAGGATTCGTTACTAATCATCAGAAATGTCACGTGTCAATAATCTGAGTTGACTAACTTTTAAAACCTAATCCTTGATATCCTACAGATGCTCCTAATTTCGGGAGACCATGTGTAGAGAGCGGTGCCCATGTCCAAGTGGTCATCAGCTGACCATCAGTTTGATGTGCTAAAGGACATAAAGTTACTTCCAGGTAAGCCTTAGACTAAGCTCTTTAATAAGGTGTAGACAAGGTTTCATTTTCCCAAAGCAGTGTTTGAAGATTACCTATGAGTCAATGTTGGGTTCTGTCTGCAGTGACTTCTGTACGTTTTCTTCCTTGGGGACTACGGTCCAGTTTCAAACCGCGTAATCTCTTCCTCTGCGGGTCTGGAAAGTCAGTTTTTTCAGGGGAAATATGTAATCCACAAGATTCCGTGGTTCACGGTCAGGAGTTTTCTTTTGCTGTAGTTTATTTCTTACGGGAGCACCGTATCAAAATCTTGTGCAAAGATCACACGCCGAACTGGTTGTATAGAGTCGGTACTGCCCTGTTTACTTTCAAGCATAGAAGTACACGCGAGTGAAATAAAATTTGTGTACTACGGCATCAAATGTAACAGTGTGGTCAGTGTGAGACACTGTTGCAGTTATCGAACGCATTCTAGGTGACAACTTGACACATCGATTAAAGTCGTATTCTCTACGGAGGGTAGATACGATTACTGTGGTCACTGACGGGAGTTGAGGGGTCCCTCAACAAACGGTAATTCAGTAAGGAGCTTCAAGGAACCAGGCTAAAGTAATCTATGTAAGCAGAGTAGTCCCTGATCAGTGGATTCATGTCAAGGGAGACAACTTGGTTTCTTTAGTAAAAATGAAGCCGTTTGAGAAACCATTTGCAGATCGACGCACTACATATACCTGGCTGTTGGTTATTACGGTTTTCCAGTTGAAAGAAACTTTTCTATCCAGTTTTTATGGAAGGATGACTATTCGAAAATTTGGTACGACTGCACCCAAAATTCAACATGGTCGGTCGCTCAAAATGTCCACGAGATATCCGAACTAGTGACTGCATGAATGTAAAACGTCGAGTAACTAAGGCGAGCAGAGCCAAAGTCTACAGTCTAAATGTAAGGTTCTCTGTTGGATTTGTCCTACGGAATGCAACAAACTATCAACGTGTTATACGTTGGTGTCTTTCCATTGGACCAGCGCCCTAACTGAGGCCTATTTCTGACGTTTATCGTTTTATTTTACAAGAGTCCTGGTTTTAAAAACCTGGAACTCCGTTGTATTTGAATCAGCGACAGAACCAACATGCCTAAACGTGACAACGTTTTCTACTAGCAGAGTTAGGAAGCTACGCAAGAAACTCGGGATATTCAAATGTGGACTCAGTTACGCACCGATTCCATTGTCTCATGTGGAATCCAAAAAACGACTGGGTCTAAATGTGAACTTTTTGAGCTCCTGGCATAGCTTTGTACCTCGGCTGGCAGAAAGCTTGTGATGTTTGGAAATGTTGTTTCTGTTGCTGGTTCCAGTCCGGTCGAAACACAGATTCTTCAAAATTAGAACTCTTTAAATTAAAAATCACCCAACCCACTTATAAGCGATACCTATTGTTTTTGGGATACTTAGTCTTGTTTTGTAATGTCAAGTAGACATTGCCCGTGGTATTCCTTCAAAAGCAAGCGGACGCACTTTCAGATGCATACCTAACAATGACGTAGAACTTGCTCTTGCCAGTGATTGAGCAATTGTTTTTTCCTCGTTATCCTAACATAAGACACCCCTTCTAGTTTCCTTTTGCAAATGGCTTAAGAATCGATCGCTTCTTCCATCTGAGTTGTGAGCTGTTTCAGATTGTTCACGATTGTACTCCATCTTATGCTGTAAGTTTCGTTTGGATTCAGATGTCTTTCTTGTTAATTTTTAATGATCTGTTAAGGGAGTCCTCGTACGATATACGGTGATTAAGTAAGTTTTTTGAAAATTCTACATTGGTTTATGGAGGTTTCGATTTCAGTAGCTGGGCCCTTTGAATCAGTGCTCATCTTTACCGGTCATTCTGAACGACGGAGAAGTTAAACGTAAAAATCGTCTCAGCCGAATTACACGAAATAAGTCCAGCACTTGCGGCAGGCGACAAGACGAAAATCTTTACTATGCCACGTTGTTGCAATGACGATGGTCGTGAAGCATACAGTAACGATTATGACTGTTTTCATTTGTCTTGTTACTTATATAATGCGGAGAAACGCACGGAAAAATATTACCAAACTATTCCTAAAAACACAATCCCCTAGAAGCATATTAACTCAATATCGATCAATGTTAAATACTTAGTAGATAACATTGAAAGATTTACACAGAAGACTACGTTACTTTCTGGTAGTGCTCATACAAATATTGGACAGAGCAAATGAATCTGTCCACCATAAGTGCACGTGTTTTGCAAAATAAAAAGTTACTTGTGAGACATTAGGCAAAACCTGTCTATGGTAAACAACCTACATCATCGACAATTTTATTGCTAAATGAAAAACTTCTGTGTGCTTACCAAAGGTGTACGGCATTTTGTTTCATTGTACAAAATAAGGAGACTAGTATGCATGATCCGTCGTGTTGTAGAGAGAGTTGATGAATAACAATTTGTGCGGACAGTTAATTCTATATCATTCTGATGTTCCACGTTTAAAGGGCGAGTTGCTAGTTCGTACTGAAAAAAGGGCGTTACTAAACAAACTATATCGTTCTCACACTACGATTTCCCGATAGCACTTTCGCCTGTCCCGAACTATTGTTTCCTTGTCTCAATATCAACTTTAGTTGTTTCTTTTCGAAAGAGGTTGATTAAATAGTCTGTCCGAATACGAAGGCAACGATCAAATGTCAGTGGTGTTCAACAAATAAGTTATTTAGGACATCTCAAGCCGTTTTTCTGGTATTTACATACATTGTTCCAAGATAAGGTGAGCTCATTGGAGGTATAGAGGGGAACCAGGTCGGTAGTGGAACGTCAGGGAATTACGATGACCTTCCTATCACTATCGAAGATGTGAACCAGACAGAGCATACATCAAATTTTGGCATACATGGATACGCCCCATTAGTGTACACTGACATTTTGCTGACCCAACTCATTAGGAAGATTTGTTAGTGTAAGTCCTCGCACACTGTTGGAACTTCAGTGCACTGTCCCACTCTTTCACTACACCAGAGCGATTCACTTAGGTTTGACCACTCTATAAAGCAATAACACAGAAACACACTGAGACATCCCAGCCTAGCGTGAAGACACAAGAGTGTGCTATCGGTACTCGTGAAAATGTTATCATGACTACTGAAATTGGAAAATATACAGAGAGGGGCATATCTACCAAGAAGCTTCTGTCTCACTTAGTTTTTAAGCAAAACTGTTACCTAATCTGACTCATTTAAATTATTCGACAAACCCACCGATCGTGTTGAACAACTAGTTAAAGTCTGTCCTAGAAGAAATCCTCATGGAAAAATTCCAGTCAAGAAATCAATCTTAGGGGAAGTGGAGTTATTTTTCACAAGCAACTGCCTCAATATCATACGTAAAATAGTACTTTTGGATTGAAATGGGTCAGTAATATTTTAAAGAAGAGACATTACAGCGACATTGCTGGACGAGGATCAGCTTGTTCACGCATTTACCACAAAACTGCTCTCTAATTTATTTAAGGTCGTTTGCATGAGCGATGACGTTCAGTGAATGAAGAGGTAGGAAATTTGGGTACCCGGAATTGTTGCCTCGAGTGATGCGGTTAAAACACGAATAAAACGGTCATTTGATTAGAAGATGAAAATAGAAGAACCAAGATTAACTAACGTTTTGGAACTTCTAAAAACGGCAACCAATTGGGCTATTGGTTTGTTCCTCAGATTAGCATTCTTAAGTTGATCCTGAGCCCAGATTAAACAGAGACTATAATATATTAAGCGAGAGCTCCTGGGTTCGGACTGTCGTTAACTGGGCCCCATTTAACCATGCGCAACTAGACAAAATCTCCACTTGTGTGTACTCGTACATATGCACTGTGCCAAACCCCAGATGGTACAGCATCAAAATGTATGTTTGAAATTAGAACTCAAGAGCAACAGGCCACGTGAAATTTTGTCCGGCAAATTTCAATGCATCTACTCAAGCATATACTGCAGTGGTGGCGTTTATATGACAGAGTAAAATAAGCTTAGTGGAAATACAATATATGACCAGACGTACACGATTTTCAGTTATTTAAGGCTGATCGTCGCAAAAGGCAGTAACTGAGGGCCACTTGATAGCGTGTCTCCAGCTGTTGCATCGAAAGATGTTGTAAATGTGTGACAAATGTATTTCTATGTCCACAGTTCCCATGGCTTAACGCCGCCCCACTTGGTTTGTTATAGCCACGTCAGTTAGGCTTCGTAAGTTAGAAATTCCTTTGATCAGAAGAACATCCGCGCACCAAACCATTTGTCGTATCCGCATGATTTTGACCCACTGTACAAATCGACGCCTGAGAAATTGACGACTGTTACCTACTGCTCGTTCAAAGACCTCTGGACAACAAATTGCGTCATCAAAGGTTTGAGGAATATAATTTGATAACAATACATGGCAATAAATATGCTGATAACATTAATACCATAAACATTGTCACATGATAGCTGTTATTGTTTACGCATATTGTGATACTGTCAGTCTTCGGGTCACAAACATCGAACATGTCTACAGTAATAAGTTTCGGCAGGGCCCATTTTCATAATTACCGCGATTTATTGAAAAAATCGGATTGCTTGTTATGGCGTTTCAAGTTCCGAATGAGCACAATTGTTTTGTCTCTAAATATCTTTATTTTGGTTGAATTTGAAATGACCAGAATTGTGAGAAGCTAGTTGAAAAGCTGTCTCAACGGATTCTCTGAAAGGATTGTATAACATATATATATCAATCACTTACAGTGAACCCACAGCTGGACACATCATGAGAACTGTCGTGGTTTCTGTAGCCACTCCCACCATTCTTTGGGCTGAGTGACTGAACGGCCGGATGCGATCAGCGCTACTGTCAACTCGAGTGGACAATTGGCCAGGTCGATGACTCGAGCCACCTGGACCGGAAAGTTAATGAGAGGCTTTCCGGGTGGCAGCCAGCCTGGTGATTTACCCCCAAACTGAAGAGTTCGCGCATTCCAAATGCGGGCTACCGATCCATCCAGAGCTGATCACAGCTGATAAGTGCATGCATGGCCGGATCACCTGGATCATTTTGGACTGCGCGCACATAAACACATGCATTCTGGCAGGCTGAGTCTACTCGTCACACTTCTTTCCACGCAATGAAATCCTAATCTCGTGTGCAACATCTGACTTTCCCTACCCAATGCTACCCGTATGTGAGACCACACAGGTGCACTGGTCAGTGGACGTCACACATTCAGACGGAATGACATGGTTGGGTTTGCCTTATTTTGTATTGGGATTCATCTGATTCAATGTGAGTAGGCAAACGTTGTCGTCATCGATAATCGGAAGTGACGGCAGAATGTAAGCTCGTCCAAACCTAGCTAGTATATTTCTTGTACTAATGAAGGGGCTGACACTTCAAATAAGATACTCGTGGGCTGAAAAATGTAGGACCAGAAAACTGAATATCCATTACTCCTGTCTGTAATCTTCGAACTAGTAGTTTAATGTAGTAGATGTCACTGATAACCTAATAATCATTTACCATTACACCATTCTCCTCAGGTTGTTCTATCACTCAAATGACACTCGT
>LOND01000213.1:108483-124862 GCA_014220965.1 Paragonimus kellicotti
TGACATAATAGTGCCCTACCAAGAGAAGTTCTTGCCTCAACCGAATTAGCTTTTGATATTTTTAGAGAGCTGGTAATTTGTCCTTCATGTAAACCAACCTAGTACCTTGAGATGGACTTTTGATTTCTGAGTTTAACAACACAGTAACCGACAGAAATTTCTAATTCTTCTACCAATGATTAATCGCTCCTTTATCTGAGTCTAGGGCCAAAATTAGCGCTGTTTGTTACTGTGATACACTTCTCGGAATGGTAGAAAATGGTGACAACGCAAAAACATCATACTTTTGAACCAGCCGCCCGAAACTCCATATCATCCGTTGTTAAACTCCTCACAACAACAGGTCACCAAGTTAGCCTGTTAAGCTCATTCCTAATACTGATTCACAATCGGAACCGAAAAGTAGTGATCTTCAACGAGGTTTTTTTTACTCGAGTCCCCCAGTCTGCATTGTATGCATGAAAATGACTGAACTAGTCCGCTGCGTTGCCATGATCTTGATTACGCAATATTTTGTATAAATTTCTACGTGTCCACTGACTATCCATCCGATGAGTACATCCTATTTTACGTTCGTGGTAGATAACAGTAAACGAGCTGTTAACATATCGCAACACACGTCTTCGTTTTGCTCGGATGAAGTGACTGACAAACTTCGATAACGCAGAAATCAAAATGATTACAATGTTCCTGAAGATTATAGCGATTGTATGCATGATGATGTTATTTCGCAACAGATAAAGAACAATAGGTAACGGTTCCATCGTTTAGTTGTCCTCTCCCTTGTGACCCTGTCCAATAAAATGTGGTCTTTCTAGTGAAATCAGAAACGGAGGCAATACCTGAACGTTTTTGGAAACAGTTCTATTCATAAATGGGGAATAATACGAAACTTAGGTTACAAAGGTAATAAACAATTGTTCTTTCGTTCATGTAAAATGGCCACCACACCATTTGAGATAAAAAAAATTTGACGAGTGTCATTTGAGTGATAGAACAACCTGAGGAGAATGGTGTAATGGTAATGTGCACCTAGTCGACCTCTATTGACCGGGTGCCCTTTAAAACTGAGCTCACCTGGTTGATCGTTAATCGTTCAAAGTCAGTTCGGTCACTGTGTGCTGATTGACCGCATGGAGCGCAGAAGCTCTGTGCACGTGTCACTCGGCTTTCCATCTCTTATCATTCGACTCCTATCGACCAAGCCTAGTGACGTTTGGAGCCAACTGTTGGACTTCACTCTGCTCGGATGACGCAGTCTGGAAAACAATGAACACGGTTGCGTCGGCAACTGGATTAGGCCTGCACACGTGAACCACAACCAACCTGCTGCGGGTGGACAACAGCGGCGGAGATCAAGTTTAGTCAATAGCCGATTGTCATGACGATTGATGTTCGCTTCTCTGTCTCGCTGCCCCAGTTTCACAGCGTAACATTGTGTCAGTTTTCACAGATCACACAATTAACATTTATCAGAAGGAACTAGGGATTTGAACCACCGGGATTGTTCGCCTGCCATGGCCGTTGGTGTAATTACACATTTAGATGTAAAACTAACAGGTCTTCGCAATACTTTGCTTTTTGTTCATTTATGCGGGTGACTATTAAATTTCGTTCGTTTTGAAGAAAAAATGGCGAAACTCCGTTCAGTTTCGGTCGTCAATAAAAACATTCGAGAGTGGATTGTTGTACGCTTTTTATTATCTGAAGGATGATGAATGAAAAGTTTGAAATGCTGTTATTTGAATTCACCACATGTGCATCACAAACTTGCAATGCCTGTGACCGTTTTAATGAGACTTATTTTATTCCAGTCGGTTGGACTGGAATAAAATAAATGTGTACTCATGAGCTAAGCTTTTCTCCATCGTACAAAATTTATCAAGTGTACTGGAGCTTTTGAAGAACCATACTGCTGCAAATACCTCAAAGTGATATCACTGTCCGTGGACACATCCAACCAAGTCGTTTCGAACCCTGACATAGACTGTAATCTTCATCCTGCGCTATTATGGACTGATTCCATCTCACACTCACATACACACAATGAGAAATTAATGACTCGATGAGATCTGTCTCGGATGTAACCGAGTTAATTAGCGCCTGTAGCGTATGCTTGCATGCAGACTTTTTCAGACAGTGACTTAACGATGGGTTTAGAAAGTCCAGCTTTGTCACAGAGAGTTCTGACGGCTGGCTTAGATAGTGATACACGCACGAGGAACGGAGCAGTTCGCGCTAATTATCTGTTTCATAAATGAAACAAACCGTGTTTGTTTGCTTTTTGGAACCAGGACTGATTGAACGGGTTGACTTGTCGCTTGGGAGAACAAATGGGTGGGAAAGAAATAATACGTATCCACAGTGGTTTTCTTAAAATTCGATTTCAAAATTACGCTGGGCTAAGAAATGAATTTGCGTCAATGAGAGTGAATCACTAGGGACATCGTTGGGATTATCATCCTCGAATTTCTAAAAGGAAGGTTGTGAAAATGAATATTTTGTTTGTCACATCAAGTCTGACTTTTAGATGGACAGTTTCAAATTGTGTTTTATATGTAATACCTTCTAATGTAAATAATTAGGTATATTCTAGTCGTTGATTGTGCATCGTGCATATCTAGCCGGTTAATAATGAGTCAGGATAAAAAAGAAGTCCAGGTGCTTAGATGCTTAAAGGAAACCACAACATCTTAGTTAAAATCATCTCACAGAAACACCAGTGTACTCAGCTTAAAAGAACCTAATGTGAACAAAACTACTGTGGCCTGTATTACTTAACTGTGAGCGCGGATGTGTGTTTTCAATTAAAGTCATCAGGTCAGAAGTGGAAACAAAACCAAATCAAACAGAACGAATTTACTGCCACCACCTGGTTACGTTGTTAGCAAGTAAGTCGGTGAGGTCTGAGTTACGACTTACTCTACTTCTGTTGGTGTTATTAGTTATCACCAGTTATGTGTTAGCTCATCCATCCTGTGATGAAATGTTGTTCAACAGTGCAAGTTCTACACCGTCCAATCCGAAAGCACATGCCATCGGCTGCTTGCTCACGAGTTCAGACTGGAATCCCGATTCACAACGCAGCCGGTTTTCAGTCTGAACATCTTGAGCTCTCCTGTCTCACTGGCTGCTCTTTTGGCCCATGTCGTTTGTTGCCGACTGTCTCCTGACACTTATCCCACGTCTGGTGGATTTCTCTTAGTGATTGTTCCTTCAGGTTGTTCTGTTGTCTAACCTTCACCAGCCATGCGCTTTGCCTATGAGTGATGCTCACTTTTTGACACAGCTGTAGGATGAAACGTCCATGCCACCTGTTGCTCCATCACAATACCACGTGACCACCGTTTGTAAACTATTCGATTAACCCTAAACTATCCCTAACTATAATGGTACCGATTACTTAAAGAAGTCGAAGCACAAATTAACATAAATAATGGTTACTCCAGCAAATGAGTATAACCACAAGCATTGCTAATTAAAATCGTGTGGGTTCCAGCAGTTTTTGAGGAGAACAGCGGTAATATAAGTATTGGGTTAACTGTCAGGAATGGGAGGGTCAAACCGGGTCGCTACGACGACTTCCGGAGGTAGACCCTGTACCTGTGTTCCGAATAGTTGCAGTTCATCCTTTCATGGCTTGTAGTCACCATTTTTCACTGGTTACCATGCAACCTGTTTTTCATGAGTTGACTCGCATAGTAAAGAATACAGGTTTGTATCTCTGCCATGAATCCAGGCAAAAATGTCCGTATGCGTTCTTGGCTTAAGACGTTACGTAGCTCGTTAACTTATTCCCAAACAAGCTGTTTAAAATAGAGAACTGGGTTCCATCAAAAAAGTTTATTTCCTGACGCCCCGCATCTAAATCACGTGATAGGTGGCCTAAAATTTGAATATACTTGGTTAAACCATAAATATGTATGAGGCTTTTTGTCTTAATTGGTGTAAGTGGCTAATCAGAATCGAAAACCTCTTTCCTAATCAAGCTGGTAAAATCTGTATCAGTGGTTAACGGACCTTGATGCTCGCCACCATTTGGATCCGGTCGAACACAAAAATGGAACGGTTGTGTTAAGCATGCACAGCAACCCGCGTGTTGTTCGTGTCTTGTTCACACATTTGCCAGCCGATGTGATCTAAATCTGGCGGATTCTGACTGTATCTTGATAAACCGGCAAAACGTGACCATTAGCCTAAGCACGTATCGATCGACAATCTTTGTTCGTAATCAGTATGTCTGGCTAGATATTCGCGCTGCATCTCTAACTGGATGCTAACAGTTAGGATACGAGAGGCTCGTCGCGTCATAGGCTTAGTATCGTAAATATATATTCCCTTAAACTTGCATTTCGCTTTAACGTGAGCAACACATTGTGTGCGCTAGATGAGTGCGGTATTAGTAAAGTCATCAATTAGGATGAGATTTGATTCGACAGAAGTCGAACGTAGTATATATTTACTCTAGCTTGTGAAGATACCTACCTCTATCGTTTCAAATTTCGTTAAAATACTTGGACTATTTACAATCACTTTTACCATTTGTGATGATGTCGAAAATAATCACTTAAACGGAACAGTACCTCAGTGAATTGCGATTGGTAAACGTAACTGCGGATGCGGAAACAACAAGAATGTAGTTTGTAAGTCAGCATTTATCTTAATTTTTTTCACCCATAAGTCTTAGATGACATTTGTCTTCAGGTTTCGTGGGGTATGCAACCACTTAAGTAAATCCGCCTGATAATTGTGTAAGTATTCTAGCCCATTTGTCTAGTACACTCTAGTCGTAAGAGAGGTAATTCAGGAAAGTCCTGGTTAATGCATGAGATTACTGTGTATACAACTGTTGATTTCAAGAACTTCTGTAGTCTGTTGAATAGCGAATAAAACTATTTCAGTAAAAACTGTCTTTCAAGAACATCGTGGTCATCCAGGTGAAAACACTCAGCAGTTTTGTTCGGAAATGGTTAAGTGATCAGTGTGAATTCAGACAGATGGTTAAACTCAAATCAATATAACTATAAACAAGCATGAAACTGCAAAAGATTTAGAGTCTATTCACAGGACTAGGATTTGTTTAGTTTGAGCGATAAACCACACATTTTGTTAAACAAAATTCTCAATTTTCTTGGCTTCTAAAAGCAAACGCAAACGGGTATCAGACATTTTTATACACACACGCACACAAGCACCCCAGAGTTTGGCGACCCTATGAAAAATAAATTTAGTTCGCCTCAACAAAGGGATTGAAACAACAATCCAAATTATCTCATGGTCGCCTGAAATCGCCGCTTTTTTGCTTAATCCCTGTTTTCTGGCTTGAGCTTGTAGAAAAACAAACTTTGTTCAGACAGGTCACTTCACTATACACGTATTCGATTGCTGTTCCCTTTACGGTCCATACGGGACACCTGAATAAACAGCGAAATTGACTGTCCGTTTCAGGGCTGTATCTCTCAAACTTGTAGGCTAAAAACATCGGTTGGCTTACAGTGTTCAACCGGTCGAGTGGGTGTAGTTGACGTATCGTTTGGACTGCAGGGAGGGGTCAACAGGCCAACTGTATTGAATTCCAGTTTGGCGATTAATGCTGTTTATCCACGCGCTGTTGAACTCTGTATCAGCTGCACTGATCCTATCAACTTAAACAAATACCTCGTTGAGAAAATCGCTGCTTTAATTATGTTTTCACCTGTACTGGCTATGGAAACTGATGATTACCAACATACGAGAGTAGGCAAAATAACCAGAAAGAAACTGTGACAGTGAACGCTATGCTTGAATGCACTACCGTTGGTCTTAAAAATATTTTCGCATAACCCATTTTTTACTCAAGAAAACAGTGTTGACTAAGAACGTGAGTTAAATCTGTTCTCAGAATGTAAAACTTGGTACCTTAATTAAGGGCTACAATACAAATGAATAGAAAATCAGTCAAGTTCACTCTAAGCAAAATATGAGTTATCTTTTCTGTCCGAGTTACAACCTGAATGTGTGTGACTCTTTTTAGTCCGTGGAAGTATGCACCAGCAGGCCATGCCACTATCAGTGTGTTTGAAGGTTTTACAGGTTACTTAAACCTAAACAACAGTAAACCAAATTTTTCTAACTATTCACAAATAACTGCACAGTTATTCAATCGCAGTTTGTTGTTTTCGTTTTACATTTACAATCGCGAGAGAACTGAACAATGATAGTTAACCACACCGTTTTGAGTCGGTTCGGTCAGTACGTTCACCTATCGCAAAGCTTTTCAGGATTAGTCATGAATGTCACACTGTGACTCAGTCGCATTCAAAAATGTTCAAAGACAATCTGTCCACCTGCACATGCCTGTCAGTTTACGGTTTTCGGCATTCTGAGGTGAGCTGACTGTCTTTTGCGGTGCGGAACATTCCCGTTCCGGATGCATACAATCAGATAAATTGCGAATCAGTAAATCAGGTCACAAAGCAATATTTCTGCACGTTTACTGCCAACTGAGTAATGGAATTTTCTGTTGTGTTGCTTCCGATGAAGGAGACGCTACCAATCAAGTATGTTTTGGGAACAAAAAATGAGAAGTTTAAAACACACGTGACATCAACATCCCCCATCGGCAGTGCTTTAACAGCTAACTCAACTTCAGCTATGATGACTTGGACGCTTTTAAAGTCAATTTTTGGGAAGGGTAGAGTAGTTTCTGTCATAAAACTATACCAAGTTGTCGTTTGGCGCAACAGAGTTAATCAACTTGTAAAAACAAATTAGGCTGCAAAATCCTTTCTTCTTTTTATGGAAAGTCCGCAACATCCGAATATACTAAATTGCGCTGCACAAACAAGTTCAATAAATAAGATTCCTGAACGATTCACAAGTCCAACCACTCATATTTACAAGAGTTCTCATGTGATACGCTGAAACTGGACACCCTTTTAATCGGCGAATGGTACCTTGTTCCGTTATGCCACATATCTTCTGATAGGCTAGAGAAGTGGCCCAAATTACCCCTGCGTAACAAAATTGCATAGTTGGTTTGTAGGACTGAGGTTTCACCACTTATAAGTCAACAGACTTTACGGAATCTCTGCGGACGCTTTTAAACCAAGGTTTTTAAACACGAACTTAAAATCCAAAATCTATTACGAAGATCGACATTCTAAAAGCACCTGATTTACTTTAGTCCTTTCACGGAGATCACGAACAAGTCCCTCACTACAAACTAAGGGTTAATGTGCTGTTGACTGTATTGAATTCAACCAACATGTACCTACACAATACAGTGTCCGAAACCAGTCGGAGCGTTTAGCTGATTGCCTGCCGATCAACTGTAGTGTGACTCGTAACCAATAAGTTTGGTCTCCTTAACTCTTTAATTGCTTTCTGGTAAGCGGTCACATCCTTCTCTGTTGGGTTTATGTTGTCAGACGACGAACACTCAAAACTGTGAATTTCTGCTCCTTGCGGCCACAATACTTAGACTGCTCAGTATCAACATGTGCTGTCTAATTGTTCCGGTTGGTACGGCGGACTAAGGTTCTGTTTGTCTTACATTTTTGTAAGGACATTTTGAAAATTAAGTGCACAACGTCTTGTTTCATGGCACTGACAACTACAGTGTTTTATTTTCTCCAACTGACACCATCATTTTTGAGTTTTTAACCTATTATTCTGATAACGAATAGTATCAGGCCTTTCATTTTCAGTCCGTGTAACCTGACAGAGAGTCTTCTTGAAGGAAGGTTTACGCTTATCAGAAGATTTCAGTTTTAACGTATCACTTGAATATATCCGTCGTACTCAATAATGCATGACCGGAAAACCAACTGTCTTTAATGTGAACCTGTGTCGGGACAGTCAGTCTTTTCGTACGTAAACTGGCGCATCAGTGTGATTCATCGGATTTGCGGGATAAAAGAGTTATCTGAAACGGTAGCTGATCATGATTGTTTTCAGCAGTGTAGTAAACACATTAGAGCGCAAAGATTTGACGTTACATCAAACCAATTTTTAGACCGTGGTTACCATCTTTCGAGACCATATTTTCACAAAACTCAATATTAATTACATGTGCATTATGTGCTTTTCAAGTCTTCCCAAATGAATTTGACTAAAGTTCCCATGTTTTAAGTTGTTGAGTGAAACAAATTGTATTGCTTCACATCGTTTTACAACAGCTTGACCTTTGTTCTGCTTCTCCTCCAAGAAGTCATGCTGACGTTGTATCGCAGACGGTTCTGTAATTGAAAGAGACTAACTCCAAATAGTACCCATTTTTATCACATATTGTCTTGACACATTCCAATATTCAGTTGTTTGTCCAAATCAGTAGGTTTGGCTCAGTAGTCTGGAGGTGGAATCAGCCTAAAAAACATATTCTAGCTACCTACTCTAGGACACCAGATGTAATGGACAGGTTTGGGGCGTGCAGGTCGTAGGTCAGTGATTGTCCTCGAATCCAACAGCGGTAACCCAAACATGAATAAACCACGGATTATCGTATCGATATATACGATGAAGGAATCCGAAGAATAAATTTGAAATAACCCGGGAACTGGTATCGTAAACATCTCGGTCACTTGCCTTTAAATTCTGTCAGTAGTCACGACAACCGAAATAAAGACACTATTGCTCTCTTCAAATCTGAACCGCATAACTGAGACTAAGAAGAGGATACAGTGGTACGCTGTTTTCACGTACGCTTTGCTTAGTTGACCTATTCAAGTCGCGATAGTCAGTTGCATTTGCAAACAAAAGAAAACCAACATCGACAATGATAACAAAGGTTATGATAAAAAGCAGTCCAATATGGTGTTGTAATGAGTGTATTAGAATGAGAACATACTGCTCCATAAAATAGACAGTAATCGGTTCAACTCGGTCTGCCATCTCGTCATATTTAAGCTGAAGACAGACAACCAATTTCCAATTTTTCTGTAGATAAAAACACTGTTCCCATGACAGATGTGCTCTTCGGAGTTGCAGTGGAATTGCAGCGGAATGAAGGCAACAACGCAAATCCATCTTTTCCATAGAGGTGTTTACTCTTAAGAATTATTCATATTTTAAGGTGGCTTACGGGAAGCTAGATATGGTTCGCACCGGTCATCGAATGCCTTCCGAATACAAAGTGGTTCAGACACCCCTGTATATATTTGTTTTTTCCACATCAGTCCAGGATTCAGTGTTTTTTTCGCTGGTGTCTAAGTACCGTAAACTTATGCTGGATGAACGTAATTTAGAGAAAGAGCACCAAACACGACTCCAAAGTAAACGGTTTTCAGGCTGAAAATATAACGCAACAAACTGAGCATATGTATATGAAGTCGCTTTCTGTAGATTAACTTCTTGTACTGAACAGTACCCACATCCGGGAGCTGAAGATCTGCTATTCTATTTAGAGGCAAAGCTAACAGGTTATATCAGTAAAACGGACAATCGGACGAACTCTTTACTTATCCAAGAGAAGAATTACTTCTCATTATTTACATACCATTCTGTTGTTTGATTTTCTGGTTCGGTTATATGGTGTTTCATCCGTCGTCTAAAGACTTTGATTGACTCTGCACTGGGTATCAACATTTTACGATCGGTACTTTTGAAACATCTTCGATTTCCATAATTTTCAAGAAACAGTGATATTGGATTTCGTCCTTGGCACTGTTTGTCAATAAGATCATAACTTCTTACTTTAGAATTCAATGTGTACCTGGCCTTTGCCCAACGAACTTCTGCTAAGAGCATTTCCATAAAATAATCCCGTTTCGTCTCAGATATAAGCAGTTTCACATTGATGATAGTTACATAATCTGGACAGGCTCATACCAATTCGGTGCATCTTAGACTGAGACACTTGCCCCCTCACGGCTCAGAATTATTGATGTGATGCTACTTGAATGCGGAAAACAAACATTGCTTCAGTGAAAAGTGGACTGCTCATAGTTATTGATTCCTCTCCCACTTTTTCTTGAGGCAGTGCTTCAGTGACTGGCGGATTACTGTGGTGGGTATTTAAAAACCAATCAAACGTATCGCTTTTTATGTTGTGAAAGACACTCCGGCGTGTATGCATAGCCTTTTGTCAACTTGAGCTCCCACGTTAAGGTAACTAGGTCTGTGGCACATTCCTGTCAACTTTGGACATGAGGATAATCCGGTGCAGTGCAAGTTATTAAGCAATCTGTATTTAGAAATGGTATAACTGTTACGATTCTACCATAATGACACTGGAACCCAAGTGAACATATAACTGCATCAAAATAATGGATGAGTAATCTGGTCGCTTCAGGGTGAACGTTATGTTGATAACAAGGTGTGCTCACACAGTGGAGATACGTCCTGTTGGGGACTGGTTGTAGGGAAACAGTGTAAGTTGCCAAACACCAAACGTATTAATGAGTTCCTGTTTGACCTCAACATATTTTTCGCCTATTTGGAATCATTAAGATGCATCATTGGTACGGTTTAAGTGTTTGATAAAGTGTACTTGGTTGAAATACAGCATTGAACGACAGGATAGTGTGTGCTTTTAAACAAATTGTAAATTTTGTAAATTTTACCACAGTATTAAAATAATTTGCAGAACCTAAGCGCAATCGGTTAGTTATGCAAACATCTGGAGCTGCTTGTAAGCAAGTATATCAATGTGTAGTATGTAGTAGGTGATTGTGGCTCCAATTAAACTGAACACCACCCACAGTTGATCGCAGCTGTCGCATTCCCATAGACTTTCCAGTCGGCCCTTTCGAAAAGAAGCACTAGACTCGAGTTTCGCTCTTGTCAGAGCTCGTCAGTAATGTGTATCTTGCCATGACGGGGACTAGAACTCCGGCTACACTTAGTTGAGGCAAACCTGTTCACCGCTGTATCAATGACCTCGCATTAGGCATGACTGAATCATCATACGTTAACGATCAGTCACATTCGTTCGTGAGTATTGCTCAGCTTGCCCGATAGCCTTGGGAGCAGACACAGTAATTGTCCTGATAACTCCATTCGGTGACCCCTCGACTAGGATTTCTCCCTAAGTTGAACACGGTTGCTCCGTGAAAGCGTGGCCGGAGTCCTAAGTCTTGCCGTGACAAGGATATGCTCCGCTGACGAGTTCTAACAACAACGAATTTTAAATCCAGTGCTTCTTTCCGAATTGGGATGACTGAAATGTCTATGGGAATGCGACATTGGCGGTCGACTGTGAGTAATGTTCAATTCACGCAAACGTCTTAATGTGATAATGACCGTCCCTATTAATTTTTTTGTGATGCACTAAGTTTTGCGCACTTATTTTCACTCGCGCGCCTAAATCTTTAAATTTAAAACACCAGGTCAACGTGTGGTAGTTGTACGAAAGACACATTAGTGATACATCGTTAGTCCAGTTAACAACTGTTCAACTTTCAAGATTGCCATTTCGACGGATACACGCACACAACTATTCTGGCCCGACAAAGGTCGTGTTCCTTTTCGGAAGTTATCAGTGCATATCAAAAGCAAGGCATTATAACGAAGATAATTATTCTGTTAGTTGTTAAACCTCCGGAATACCGTGATAATTACCGTGTACCGAGAGCAGGTAGATTGTTAGCTGAAATTACACGAAAATAATAAGTTGGCTCCTGTATTTCCAGTGGTTCATTTTGAGGAGTAATTTATATAAAAGTAAAAATTACCTCGTTTATCATTTTTTTATTTTTGAACCCTACGGAGAAAAAACCCGAAAAAGATTCACATAGCAAAACAACAAAACAAAATTGTCTGTTTATCTTGAAAGTTCACATTCCATTGTTTTATCTCAACGAGAATATTGTCATCATTTTAAGTTGCGAGATGGGCAAAGCGATGTAACAATTTATCCATAAAGTCATTGATTTTAACAAAAAAGTTTACCTGCAACATCTAATTTCCCCGAAGAAGAAGAGAGCGATCCGCTTGTGCAACAGTTTTCAGTGATAAACCTTTAAACCTTAACGGATAACACTGCTGGCCGTTGACGATATCCCGGCAGTTCATTCAAGGGGTTTTAAAACAGTTAGGCCCCTGTCCAAACAAGGTTTAATTGGTTCACGAATTGAAATCAAACGTTCTATAACGGTGTCTCAAATACGTGCAAGAGCTGATCGGAGGACAAAGTACATCTGTTCACAACTTCAAAAGAATTGATGATGTTCACTTTCAGTTAGCCGCACGTACCAGTTGAAGGTGGTGGAATATGAGACACTGAGAAACCAAGGCACATTCGTATGTGTTATGTACACCTAGTTAGGTTTACAGTTTGACGTGATGCGCCTTCAGAAAGAGTCATTAAAATGAAATTTTCTGAAACTACTGAAGTTAATGCCCCTAAAGTAGCTTTTACCTAAAAGCAGGCAACGGTTAACATTTTGTAGAGTCGGAAATGGGAGGCATTCCGGAGATGTGGTTGTAATACGTAAACACCGCTTTTCATACAATACAACAGAGTACGACTATTTTGAGAGGAGATGCTTGGCCACTTCATAATACCGCGATTTCTCGACATGAATTGTACATTGTTCGTGTTCGATTTGATCGTTTTAGCTCTTCTGTGCTGGGCTTCATAAAGAACAGGTTTTATGTGAAAACCCCAGCCACGCTCCAGCAGCTGAAGTCCAGACCTGAAGTTAAACTGAGTGAACGAAAATGTTTATCCAAGAGTTCAGCGTGTTGAATCTGAAAACGGCAGATCATACAGAAGTATTTTATGAGAGCTGAGATGGCCATTTCTCAGAATAATCTGCTGAGGGAAGACGACCACCCGAGTTCGTTGTAATGTTATGTACTACAACTTGCTCTCAAGGTTATACTCCTCCAGAGCTATTTATTGGTGTTGGGTTTTTGGAAATTAAGAACGAAGACCTCAAGGGATGTTCGTACTGTTTAGTTTTACGCCTTCCCGTGTAATGTTTGAAAAAGTAGAAAAGAAACGAAGAAAATAATTCCTTATTCAAATCTTAAAACTTAGTAGGCGCTATACTGTATGCCTGTATAGCTGGAAATGAGTCAAACCAGTACGTTATTAATAAAAAGGGGGTGCAATGGGTTGATGAACAGTTAATGGACTCTCTTCAAGACAACTTGCCTAACGAGATTGTAATATTTTTCAAACTCTTACTCCACCAAAAACACGTCCACTCAGTCGCTAGTAACAATGTCTGAAATCATAATTTGTGGCACATATGTCTCAGTTTTAGACAGTTAATGGTTGCTTACTCAGGAAACATATGGCTGTTTTATCTTAAAAACAAGAAAGATACTTAGTCATACAGTTTGTAAAACATCATCTCTGTGTGTTACAAACTACGCGATCCCTTTTGAAATTTACTTCCATCTCTGAATAACCAATACCATGTACTTTAGCACACTTCCGTAATTTTTGCGTTCTTCAGTCTATTAATTTTGAAAAATCAGCTTCGTCTGAAAAACATCATGTAGCGGTCTAAACTTGGCCAATTCGTTACACAGTTGCAGACTTATCCGGTCACTTCGAGATTTATTTCAGGGCTGAAAACATCGGGCGATGCGGAAGTCACATCCGGTTGGCCAGCCGGTTCAAAGATAACCGCCTCAAACCAAGTTGTGGGCATAATTTTTTCAATGTTACCTGATCTTCTGACTCCATTTTATCTTAACTATATTGTCTTATCTGAAAGCTAGTTAATCTGAGGAAGATTATAAGATCATATTGAAATCTATGGATCCACAAATGTGAAATAATCGCCCGGTGTATGCTTTGTGTTTGTTCACAATGCTATTATTTTGGAATGCACTGCTTTTAATATTTTCCTAAGTAAAAGCTTGGGCAACCCTTTGACTTTTTGACAAATCTCGTTCTGATCTACTCCGTCACATGTTTATCGTTTGCTGTATTGAACGTATAAGCTCGAAATATTGTGACGGTAAAGTATGAATGAACTGTTTTTCCAACGAACTCCACACATGATGTTGACGTTAATTTCACTAAGCATGAATAAATTGAACTAACAAAGAAAACAGGCTAGTTTTACGATGTGAAAAGGGAGATAATCGGCAGTTCTCTTTAATGATTTTGTTAATCGACTGTGGTTGCACCGAAGTTACGACACAGGAACCGTCCTTGGGTAATGATCACGTAGGTTTAGGTCGTGTGGCTGAGTTTGAGCAAAATTCCACACTCACCTATCCGAAAATCAGTGAGATGATTGAGGTTTACTAAACTATTCCGCTGCCGGGTTCTACTGGAACACGAATAACTGCTTTCTCAAATGGGTCGAGTGAAATTCCGACCACTCTACTTAGTGCAAGTGTTCTGCACTGTGGAACGAACTAGTCATATTACTGTTCTAAGCATTTAGCAAGCACGGCAAAACAAATAAACCGTGTAGAACTTGTTTAGCCTTGGAGCAGTAGATGTTGAAAGAATGGACAACTTTGGGGAAAATCTATATGAACGATTAGTCAGTTTATCCAAAATGTTGTGAGGATGAACGCATCAATGCTTGTAAGTAATTCTGACACAAGTAAAGCAATAAAGCCTATATGCATTCTTCTTGAAGATGTCTGACCAGAACACTAAAACATATATAACCA
This sequence comes from Paragonimus kellicotti, assembly GCA_014220965.1. Classification (NCBI taxonomy): domain Eukaryota; kingdom Metazoa; phylum Platyhelminthes; class Trematoda; order Plagiorchiida; family Troglotrematidae; genus Paragonimus; species Paragonimus kellicotti. The sequence continues at coordinate 123,049 of LOND01000213.1, forward strand.
GCGAACTACTTGACAGAACTATCCACTAGGAAAAAACAAGTGACATTTCCCAGTTATCTAAAGCACACGTATCTCAGGAGAACACATATAAGCGAATAACTCACAAGGTTTTGAGGGAGTACGCTATTTAAGTTACTCCACTAACAGAGTAAAACAACGGGTCACATAATGACAACCCGATTAGGTTATTTTTTGAATTTCCTTTCAACTTGGTGAGACCGAGGTTTGCTCTGTGTTTAGAACATACGATTTCTGCGTTAATTATGGATCCTGATAACAAGAAATAGAACTTGATCCGAGACAATACAAAAAACATTTCAATAAACCCGCGTTGTACGCATTTTGACGCCCATGAGTGTGTTGGAAATCTGCTTACATAGCAGTAAAATTGAACAATGTAAAACAAAACACAACCCTGCCAGTAACAATGGCCGCTGTTAGTTTCAGTGAATTGTAGAGGAGCGAGGCTGTTCATGAGACTATATTTTCCATTAGAATTCTATCAGTTAGCAGGGATGTGTGCGGATGGTAAAAAAACAGCATTCACGTCGAGTGAAAAAGCGGTATCAATCCAATGCGTGCGGTTCAGTTTATCCGGTGCGCTGCTCACACTTCGGCCTCTGATGGTGTAGTTGGTAAAACAACTGGACAACATGATTGTACATGAAGAGGATATCGTGACAAACAACAAAGCAAAATTAGAGTGTGCAGCTTGCCTAGATGATGTATTGGAACAAGGTCACATCGTTGACATTCGTACCAGTACCGGTAGAGGTCGTAAATTAGACGGTCATCGATACTGTTACTTGGAGATAAGGTAGAACCTGGTGAGAGCAACTCGTTGCTTGAAAAGTTAGTAACTATTAAAGATGTCCTAGTTCCGAATACCGAGCGGATAGTCAGGAGAATTTTGAGTCAAACGGGATACTGTGGTCACTTTGTTAGGAAGTGTCAGTCAGTGAAGTCGCCACGGCATGAACCAGTGTAGTAGGATCCGAAGCCTAACTGATCCGACGATGTTCAACGAGCTTTCAGGTGACTGCGTTAAGAAATTAACAAGTGACGGTCCTCCCTAAATGCACAAAAAACGCTTATTGCTACGGTGGTTTCCAGTGACCGTGTCATTGAGCACCGTCTAGCCAGAAAGGCAGAATCCTCCAAACATATCGTTCGAGTCTTTATTCCAACAGATCAGATATATTTAATCATTATGAAAGAGTAATTAGTAGATGTCTGGGCGCTGGAAAAGCACAGGACTTACCTAACCGTATTTGGTTGGTAGATACTTGGCTTCTGTAGACCGCGCGTTTTGGTGCAACCGATAAGTACCGTTTCATAACGGTTTGCTGTCGGATTTCATTTCATTTCCTTGAATATAATCATTCAATTATTAGGTCACCACGGTTAAGTAAACTATTTTTACTGAAAACCAAACATTGTCAGTTTTTTGTCTTTTTGCTGTTTTATTCGAGTGCTGTACACTTTACCGGAAAAGTTAACTGGAGGTTTTAAAGCCAACAATGCATGCGGGGAACGGTCCTTAACTAGGCTTCTCACTACAAATGAACTCCATGAAGTTCTTGTTTGTGGTAAATAAAAGCTACACATGCACAAGCGCTAACCCCATGGGTGTGACCAAACATGAACTCCCATCTCCTGATAGGCTGAGTGCCCATCGGTCTAGGTTGCCCTCAGATTCTGAGCGGTGCTGATTCGCTCTGAAGGCCTGTGTTTGTCGTAGATAAAGCTGCAGAATCAGTAGGTAAGTCCTGTGCTTTTCCAGCGCCCAGACATCTACTAATTACTCTTTCATA
>LOND01000213.1:124962-140363 GCA_014220965.1 Paragonimus kellicotti
CACCGAGACCTGTAGCTCTCTGATCCCACTACTTAACCGTTTCTCTTGGGTTCAACGTCTTGGCGTTGCAGCTGGCTTGCTGAACCCTGGCTCAAGTGTACCTCTGTGGCCTTGAGACTTCGGTCACCCACTCTCCTTTTGTTACTCGATACTTTGGCTGATTTATCACGTTAAAGCAAAATCCCAGTATGTTGATTTATTGAAATCAAAGCAGTCTACTGCATAACAAATCAAACGAGCACTTTTGCCTATTTACCTGGACAGAGGTTCCCTGGGATAATGATACGAATGGTGGAGCCATTCCCGGTCATCTTCTCTGTCTGTGAACTATTCTCTTATTTTTGTTGTTGTTTTCTGGCAGCCTTTCCGTTTACCCCTGATGTGTTGATAGTCACCGTCATGTTCTGTATTGCCGATGTTTTCTGGTCTGCGGACTTTAACCTTTTCATTCCGATGGATGACGTGTTCTTACGGGAGGAAACAGTCTTGGCCATTCAATGAATAGAAGGTCACACTATCCATCAATCACAGTTCCTCGAGTTCGGTAGCAAGGATTGGTTGTGAGGGCTACTGCGTCCACTAACTGTCGACCTTCAACAAGTGACGCTGCTGGCAGATCATGACGTAGGCAATAATTTTATATATTGTATTATTGCATTAATGTTACATTATTATAACCATATTTGGTTAGTAGATACTTGGCTTCTGTAGACCGCGCGTTTTGGTGCAACCGATAAGTACCGTTTCATAACGGTTTGCTGTCGGATTTCATTTCATTTCCTTGAATATAATCATTCAATTATTAGGTCACCACGGTTAAGTAAACTATTTTTACTGAAAACCAAACATTGTCAGTTTTTTGTCTTTTTGCTGTTTTATTCGAGTGCTGTACACTTTACCGGAAAAGTTAACTGGAGGTTTTAAAGCCAACAATGCATGCGGGGAACGGTCCTTAACTAGGCTTCTCACTACAAATGAACTCCATGAAGTTCTTGTTTGTGGTAAATAAAAGCTACACATGCACAAGCGCTAACCCCATGGGTGTGACCAAACATGAACTCTCCAATATCCCGATAGGCTGAGTGCCATCGTCTAGGTTCGCCCTCAGTGTTTGAGCGGTACTTGATCGCTCTGAGGCCTGTGTTCTGTCGAACCCAAGAGAAACGGTTAAGTAGTGGGATCAGAGAGCCACAGGTCTCGGTGATCCAGGCTTAAGTAAAGCTACTGCTCAAACTGGACGGATTGTGAGTGATAGCGGTAGGATTTTATGAACTAGTGAGATGAATAACTATACGATAGCGAGTTTTGTCCAAACAGCGGATTTAAAGTAAGTTATCTATTCAGGAACCAACACTGTGTTGATTAAAGCAAGTCAGCTGGTAGAATACACAAAGTTAAGTAACCTCAGACGGGGATATACATATATAACTCAGCGATGTTGAAGAGCAGTATGACAGAAGCCAGAACTTTCTGAAGATAGGAAGAACGTGACAACAGACGGAAACAATTCGTTGGATGAAGTGATAGGTTATATAACGAAAATGACATTGTACAACTGTCAGTCGAGGTCGCAATGATCAAATGTGTAAAATAGCAGGTATTGCTATGAGGGTGTACTTTCACAAAACTTGCTGTTCGTGTCTGGCAATAGACAACCATTCAAACCAACCGCCTGATGAATTGTGCGACGCGCGATATCAAGAAAATAAACTACACCATTATCATATACTCTGGCTGATTATACTTTGTGTACCTTTGTCGTCCGGTTTGTTGTATATCATCTTAGTAAATTCACCTAAAAGTGGCCATGATTTTGTTAGCACTGAGTTACACGCGTAATCACGTTGAGTTATGTTAACATCCAAGTTTCTTAGATTTTAGGCGTCGTAATGGTAGTTTTATCAGCTAAAGTTGTTTGAAACAAGTCAAGCGTTCAGAAACTCGCTAGTAAAGTTGGTGTTTGTGAAAAGGGATATTTCTATGGTGTTCACTTTCGTTGTACTCCCCTTGTAATATTCGTGGACGGAGAACAGCATAAGTGCGTTGCTTTTGCTGATGACCAGCTCATGTCTATATAGGCGAGGGAACAAGTGTAGTCCAGTCTAGTTGGTTTACGGCTTAACAACTTTTGCATTTGTTTCTTTTAATAACGTTGCTTTGTTTGGTGGTTTTTAGTTTGCAGTCATGATCACCATCTTATGATAGCAGTTATTACCACTTCTAAGTTAATGTGAACGAACGGCAACGATTTAGAATATGCAATCAATCATACAGTAAAATTGCTACAAAACGAGGAAGGACTTCGCACAGTTGGATACTTTCAGTTAGCTACAATCTGATTTGAACTTTCTATAAAATATTTAGCAGTTAGCAACACTGCCAAACATCAAACAGTAAAACTATTGAGATTAACACCATATGGGTTATTTTGTCGCTTTAATAAAAAGTTGTCTCTTTGGACTATGAACATTTACACATATTTGCTAGCAGATGCTAATTAATTGATAGGTCGAAATGGACAGTCCGACTCGTGGTGAGTTAGCACGGGAAGAATCAAGGTCGTCAGCGTCGTTTGTAACGTCTGCCTGGTGTGGACCGGGAGTGTATATAAAATCTATTGCCCCCTTTTAGATCCACTGACAAAATACTCACTATCCCTGATTGGATAAAGCAGTTTCCTAACATATACTTAAGACCGACTGAGAGTACAAAATTAGCAGCAGAGGATATAGACAACGTCTGTTGGTAACTAGTGAATGTTTCCAAGCCTCCACAAAACTAACTTGGCACGTTATCGTCAAAGAAAATAAAGTGGCAATAAGTTGAGATAAGACAAAACCATTTTTATTACCAGGGCAGATAAGTGTGACGTTGAGGTCATACTGAATATAGTGGCCCGTGATTCCAACACCAGACGATATTTACAGGGAAGTTCACAAAGGACCATAAAAAACGAATCAAAGATGAAATAGACGCTTATGTACGTATGAGGGAAGACATAAATAACATAACTTGTATCTTATATCGACCCTAACCTCAGTTACGTGTAAATTGTCAACAATCTAGAAACTGTATGTGTCTGTCAGACCCATTGTAGATTGGATTGGCATCCAGTCACAAAAGTTTGTCAGGTAATTGGGCTTTTTGAGGTACAAAGTTAGTACGAACTCATTGTTTGTTTGTTAGACTTAGTTTTGCTATAATTAAAGACACCCATGCGACTACTAAAGCATGACACTACTGAAGTAGAAGAAATTAAATTAACTACCAGTCCGACAATAGTTTAATGCGACCTACCTAGTTTGCAGTTCAAGAGTATACTTTTGTGAAAATGGCTGGCCGTGGGATTGCCAGTATCCCCTTTTTAACATGTGTAATGTACGGTCTGTCTTAAAGGAAGAGAACTATGAGTCACTTTGGTCAACCACCTGAACTTTTGATAAACTTAGGTGGATGATGCCCTTATGGCTATAAAGCGATATTAACTGCACCTTTTTTCTGAAGTAGTTATGTAGAATTGATCGCACATCCACATATTCAGAAGAATCACAATGGAACAATAGATAGCTAAGTTTTCTGGTCCATAAAGTGGGACAACATTATTTGTTGGTTTGGAAGCATAGATCAGCCGCTATTCACAGAGACTGCGCAATTACACCGACCACACAATCTGTAAACACAATTGACGGTTACCATCTTTCTGGCTTCTGACAGCCAATCTTAGGTCAATCAGTATGAATTAAGTGAATGGCTGGATGAAATGGCTTCCTCACCAAATTTATTTTGACCTTTCGTGACTCTTTCTGAGTCTTGTTCCTAGTAATGGGAGGCGATCGGTGAATCCCATGGGAAACCTATCTAACCGATTGTTATGAGTAACCTTTGGGGCTATTTCTCCCAGACCCTCAGTCTGCTATAGAAAAACTTCACCGCTGTATTACTTGTAATCGTTGCACACACCACGAATGATTTACTGAGTGGTGTGGTTGCTCACAAGTCAGGTTGAGAAATACCAATAAGACAGCCAGAAAGTCTGCTGTTCTCCACAACTTTGACCAGTTTTCATTTATGTCAACATAAAGCGATCATAATGAGTAAAGCTCACTGCTGCGTAGTTCGGATCCATTAGAAATTAGCTGATATAAAATCAAGTTTAATTTGCCACGAAGTCACATTTTACACGATTAGAGTATGTTATTGTGTACCCATGTTACTTATTCACTAATTCCATACTGACAACTGTTTAGTAAAGGCAGAAAAATGAGGGACTTCTCCTAAAATTTGAAGAATGATGTCATACGATTTTGTTGAAAATCAAACAGTATGATTCAAAACAAAAACCCATACATGACAGTCTACTTTATTCAGTTGCCCACACATTGTATTTAATGATAATCGTATCGTAGGTTCAGATGTTGAACGACTGGTCTAGCAGTATCGTTTTCTGCACAAGTAACAGGGAATACTGATCTTATTGAGTTGAGTGTCTGCTAAGAACGTGAATGTAGTGAGTTTGGTCTGCTTAAAATCATACCATTAAACCGTTTGTTAAATAATTTGCTTTAACTCAGTGACAGAATAGAATAATGCTGAGGCAAGTTGACGTGATTTCGTCTGGTTTTACAATTTAAATTGACTGGAGGAATATTTCGAAATTAAAGTTCTATTGCTGCCAAAATGAAAACGTTTGCACTGGTAAGTGTGACATGATGAAAAGGCAAATTTTTGAACCAGGTTACCATAATCTAAAGCACCAACTTAGCGAACGGATTCAGCTGACATTTTTTGCACTGCGTATGGACTGGAATAATTAATCACAATTGTGTTTGCAGACGGAATGCGGTTTGTAATTCGCTTCAATGCTTCACGCAATAGAACGCGAGTGATTTGTGGCTGATGTGCGTCGATGAACGCCACCACCGTATGAATGCTGCACAATGGTCAGCAATGACCGCTACACACACAAGCCTGTGAACAAGCGAACTCCGCGGCTGCAAGGTTTTTGAACGAAGTCTGTAACTTTGTTTGCACACAAAAATGGTGAGATAGGCTTAACGCTTGACTTGTCAGCTTACATACAAATTCGGCTGGAGTGAACAAACACCGTGGTCAAGTGGCACACTGTATAAGCCTCACTCCGTTGTGAAGTTGACTCGGTGGCAAAAGAAGTGGGGGAAAGCCGCCGAAGTGTTCCCATTCATTTTGTACCTATGACCCTATTTATAAATTACACGCAATGAACATGTGTCGAAAGTTCAAGTGAGGTTGTTTTAAACGACACTAACAGAACGGTTATTCCGCCACTTTGTGGTGATCTCTATTTATAAGCAAATAAAAGTGATGTTTCAATCAGCTCTCATTTTAAGCTGAAAAATGGACGTAAGCCTTAGTTTGTGCAAAACCTGAATATAGTATGGTTGCTACGACGAGGGACATGATATAAGGCGGTTAATGTCCTCAAACATCAGCATATCTATATGACATGTGCTGTCGGTAACCCAAATAGCTGAACCGATTATAAGCATATTAGTACATTCCGGTCTTTACATTAGATGTGCTAATTATGAATAGGTAACCGGATATTTGAAAAATAGCCCGAGACCCAATTTAAAGTGAGTGGGTCGATCAAGTTGAGTGTAGCAAAGCAAGGTTGAGAACCATGTTACTCTTTGGTGCCACACAATTTTAGTTTAATAAACAAAACTTATTTTGCTCTGAAAGTTATTCTATCGTCTTTGGTCGAGTGAAATTCGTCAATCTCCTAATTGTTTTACACTGGTCAAGTCTATCCAGGATTACAACCTTAGTCAACATTCTTGTTTTCCGGTGCTTGCTCCTGCATACACAATCAAGTCAAAGCAAGTATTGTAGAACTATGTAGAGCTTACGAGAAGCCCTAGCTGTTAAACAGAACTCCTGATTTGGGTTCCACTAATAAATCAGTGATCCGGTTTCCCTAAGGTTGGACTCATCAAGTTTAGATAGCAGAAATGAAATCTATTTTATGAGGAACTGAACTACGCGACCCTTGACCCTCTGACAGTCGCTTCGAGTGAGACTATTACGTGAACCGTACTTCACTTGATTCCCACACTGACTGCATACTCACGTTTCCTGTTGATGCTAATTACGATTGTAGTAGAAGAAGAGTTTAGGTTAATCCTACGACTGGTGAACTGTTTTCACAGGAAGGACATGCTTAGACTCTTGTAGATAAGGCCAGCCATCACCATAGTCATGCCATTTAGTCGCGGTTCATTTTAAGTTACCTATAAGAAAATCTAATCAACTGGACTATTACCGAAGGTATGTTCTTGCTGTGAGTCAAATGAAACCGTATTTGGGGATTCTTTGTTAAGGAATTCAGTGAAAAAGCGATATGGTTACGCGTAGGATTTCCAGGTTGGCTTATTTTCATCGCAGCTCCTGTCAGTACTCTTAACACCTATACTTATCTGCAAACTCACGAAAAAATAACTCGCAAACAAGTTTTCTAACTGTGTTGTTTTAGAATGAGCTTCTTGACTTTTATTACTTGGGGGTACTTTTCTTCTGCTACATTGCTCCAACCTACCTGACAAAGAACAATGACGAAACTGACTCAGTTTAACAGATGACAATAATTCACATGTACGAGCTGGAGTGTTTTTCTCAGTGCGTATTTTATTGAGTTACTACTATTAGTCTATGCAGGATGCACGTCCTTTATCCGAACAGTGTGCATTCTGGTCAAGTGTGTAGAATCAAGTTTCGGGAAGGGCGTAATTCATCGCCTTGCTTGTTCACAAAACCAGTGGTTTCGTTCCTGCAGTCGATTTCTGTCATGGGGCTTATACCTTGATCTGGCTAAACTCAACAAGAGAGTTGTCATTTCGGTAGTTTGCTTTCGTGAGGAGCACTAGAAAACTCAAAGGCGGTCATCTTTTAAACACTTATGACCTCTTCCAGTGATAACTGGTCCAGCATCACAACGGACAGGTAAATTAATTCCACTATTTGATTAGCTCAATTAAAAAATTACATTGTGACAGTAACTATCTGCTGGAGATCGGTAGAATAAGCTACCGCAACACGGCCAATTCAGGCTGGGGTAAAACCCGACTGTTACTCCAACGGGATCACACAAGGATGCGTCGGTCTTGAAATGCTGCTTTGTGAATAATCGACAACAAGCAACGTGATTAACATCTGAGACGCATAAAGCTCAGGTCACTTAGGTTAACCGATCCATTGATTAGTACAAAGAATAAGATCAGCAAGGGTGTACTCAGGTTAATGTACTCAGATTAACGTGTATCTTAATTATCGTGGTTCAACCGATTAAAACCTTTGCAGTCATATTTATGGAAAAATTCACTACTTGCAGTATTAAGTAGTCAAAGTCAAATACGCACATTATGGAACTTTACGGTAATCTGTGTGCTATAAACTGAAGATACTGCTCTATCTGTGAATCATAATTTCAATGTCATGGCTTGCATCAACCTATCAGCTAGATATAATAAATCCACCTCATGGCCAGCTGACAAAGGTTACTACTGCGGATTGAAGTGTTAAATTACCTTACTTTTGATATGTATACGTGATAAAAGGTTTGGGTGGTAACACGAAGATTACCGATGCAGTTCTTGTTTTGTATTTATCCACCTAAGGAGTCTAACAAAGACGAATGCAATTTTGAACAGTTGCTCCAAAAGCAAACCGTTGAAAAATGATTATGTGGGATCAAATGTTGATTTAAGTTTACTGGGGCTATACTGCTGTGTAAAAAAATGAACGGAGTCAACACTTGTTGGTTAAGTGGCACAGATCTACAATGAGAAATTCAAGGCTACCACTTCTGGCTCGTTGTGCAGTTACATATGTACTGGATGCCTGATAACTCACCCAATTTAAGTGAGACGACTTGTTGGTGATACTGTCTACCTGTCGGTAACAACGGGTCACTTGATCTATGTTGAATATGGCTGATTCATCCTCTCAACAATACACATTAATGATGAGTAGTCGGAGGATTTGATTAGTTTCAAGTTGATCATTACTCACAAGCGAAAGTGGTTGAGCGTTCACATATGATAATTCGGTCGTGCCTAATGTGAGGTCAATGGCGCAGTGGTAAACACGGTTGCCTCATGAAAGCATGGCCGGAGTTCTAGTCCCGGCAGTGGCAAGGATATGCACTACTGACGAGCTCTAATGAGAGCGAAACTCGAGTCTAGTGCTTCTTTTCGAAAGGGGCCGACTGGATAGTCTATGGGAATGCGACAGCTGCGATCAATTGTGGGTGATGTTCAACTTGAAACAAAACACATGATTCAACGCACCTTCGTTGAACCCAGCAGGCTGATCGTCGAAAATTAAAATTTAACAGTCAAACGGAATACAGAAGACGGACTGAAAATCCACGACTTAGTTGCGAGAGGCCAGGTAGAAAAATAGGCGCTGGATGACTCAGGGATGACCATTTCAAAGTTGTTGTCGTCTTCTCTGCAATACAAGGTGGCTGTGATGCGGCCCGTACACAAGACTATTTAGAAAAATTGGAAAGAGTGAGTTGGCCATTGTAGATAATATAGTTTGCGATTTAATCTACAAGGACTTAGTGTAAAACCATGTACTATCTGTAGTCTTCACTTATATTGATCACGTGATTTAACATGAGACCGGTCGTGTCACAATATGTGAATGTTCATATAACCGTCGTATCGGTTACCCTTGTGTCTCTAAAGGCTTATTCTGCAAGTTAATCCACTATGAAAAAATCACCCGTCTTCCACGTCCAAAATGATCACCAAATAGCGGCCTTTGACAGTCCGCCTGTCTAGCTCGATATGAGTGTGCTGAGTGAGTGTGCTGGTGGGTGGATGAAGTAGCAATATTCAGCAGTGTAATGAGACGACGCACACAAATCAACAGTAATAATAACAATAACAACAATAATAATAAATCGTTTTAGTCAATTTTTATGAGTGAATGTTCAGGCAGTGCACGCTTAAAAGTGTAGCTGATCACACTTTATAGCAGCGTTGCTTTTATATCATGTCCGAGCAAGCTATCATTTGCTAAGTGCCCATGTCTAGTATTTTGAACGGCATGTTTCTTCTCAACAACACTACCACCTCGTGTTGGAAAAGTGTAACACTCTTCAAAATCCTTCCTACAGGCACCAAAACTTTTACCTACACTTTTCGCTCAAACATTTTACCGTAGAAAGTGATATTAATACATCCCAACAGTGGACGACCTTTCTCAAGCGCTGTTTGCTTCACGACTGAAACCCGCATTTAAACACTGTCTGTTTGTGTGCATGAAGCGGGCAATTTTCCGTAATCTTCTGATATGATGGTTATTGTAAGGAGGTTTACTTTGTTCGCGTCTCTCCTCAGTGTATCCGGAACACTGTACTGGTCGCTAATCTGATGAAGGCACCACTTGTATGCAGTCAGTCTGAACGCCTTATATAACTGACGTGACCGTACAGCATCCATCAGTCGTGTTCTGGGCAAATAGACACACGAAGAAGGCACATGCTTCTCGGCTTAAATGTCAGTTGAATCGAATGAACGGGGTTACAAAACACAAGCTCAGGAGGTAGGACGGATGTCCGCCTTGCTACAACTGGAGGCCAAATCTACGCAACGGACAGCAACTCGTGACAGTACCCACACTCGCAAACTACCTGGCGCTTGTTTGCATTGTCGCAAGCCGCACTGTATGTGTATGCGGGCTAAATTCAACTGACTTCATTTAGTCGGCGAAACTTCATGAGCAGCCGGTTTTCATCTTCTTGAGCAAACGGCAGAGTATCCCGACCAACGGTGATGACGGCAACGTCTTTAGCTAAAGAAACGGGCATTAGAAAAATCAGAAAATAATGTAGTGAAAAGCAAAACCTCCCTGATTCACAGGGGTAAAGCAGATCGGATACTGGCGGAATGAAATTAACCCCAGGCAGATATCCATAGTAAACGCAAACTGACAAGTGAAGAACATTTTTTTATGCCAAGGTAAAACATCTTTTTGTCACAAGCTTGCTGAAGATGAACCCACTAGACTGCTGTTTATCTTGGAACAAACTTGTGTGTAACCACTTAAAGGCGCCCACCCAGATTATAAAAGTGGTCTGCTATCACTTTGCGTGTACCTTCTTTCATACGCGGAAATGTTTCAGAGGCCGTCGTTGATAAGTTGGTAAAGAATAATGGGGCGGCATTCGTTTGAGAAGACCTCTTAATTGCAGTTAACTTGCTGTGTTCTGTCGATAAACACCTTGAGGAGTTTTCAAAATCAAAGGACTTGAGAACTGTACGAAGAAAAACGCTTCGAAGTACTCTAAAAGTGTAATACCAGTGATGAAGTATTGTCAAAGCTAGTTGTCAGAAGAAGCCAGAATTCACAGTTTCACTGGAAACGGTGATGGAGACTTAAAGGGTGTAACGCCAGATAAATATTAGGATGTGGACAACTTGTCGGATAGTTGCCGGATAGGTAAAGAAGATCCGTCAAGAAGAATAGTTGGTTTATGTTTAACAACGATTCAGCACACGCCATTAATGACCTCATTATCGTAAATGTTTTTTTTTCAACATATCATAATCACAAAAACCAAATGACGGTTTCGTATTGTGATCAATTTCTTTATTGTAAAACAATGTGGAGGCTCGCCTTGGGTTTCGGATAAAATTGCATTAATTACGAAAATGGGGTTTTTCTTACACGTCTGAAGTTATCGTAGCCTAGAGTTAGAGACCCTTGTAAACATTTCAGTAGTAGTGTTAAAAGCGGTATCGCGGAAAAGCTAGTTTTTAGTTGGTCATCAGAAGTCTGAACACAACATATTTTATCACAGTTTTACAAAGTACTTACCAAAGGAGAAAACAAAGAAAAGGTAGGTCAAGTCGCTATTTGACGAAAAATGTTTTTGTTTACTTTCAAGGTCGGAAGTGGGCCAAAAACCGAGACGAAATTGTTTCATACAAGCGAGTTATGGTGGCTCCAAACTGGGCCAAAATTTGACACCTCACTACTTTCAGCTAGATGTTTTTCACTCAGCAAATTCAGTGAAATGCCTCAATCACTGTGACGGAATATTTCGAGCCTATCACATTTATTAATGCCACGCTGTTGATTATCTTCGGGGTTACTCGTTGTGCAAGAATGTGCGACGCCCACCGACCCACCCATATAGACCTATGGGCATGCGGTCAGCGTAAATGCTTCCACGGAAGCAGCTGAAGTGGCATACACAGATGTGTTCAGAAGCAGGTACTTTATCATTTGGACATAAAAAAACTAAACTGAAAATGAAGTGGATAAGTAGTATGATGGGAAATAAATGCCTTGTTAGACTTAACGACGGATTCAGCTAGCACGTCACATTTGAGGGTTAAACCGACCTACACGGCATTTTTGTCAGGCGTGGCTTACCTCTCTCTTAATAACTCCGGTTGTAAACCACACTTAGTAGGTACCTTGTCATTGTGTGTCATTTCATTAACAGCAGTGTTTCTCTAACACATTTTCACACGTCTGTCAGTAAACCAGTTGATAAACTCTTATCTGTAAGCAGGCGGAGACTTGTTAAAGTGAATGTACTGGACGTTCCAGCTATCGTTCCTATGCATCGTGTACTGAAATCAGCCATCAGCATGCCAGCGTCTGAATACACCCAGAGTACTCACTTCAATTTGCTTTGTAAATCCTTTGCTTTTGGTGAGGTGAGCTAAAATTTTCTTGGCCAGTCTGACTTGAATTCTCATTAAACATGCAAGTGATTGCTATCAACTGTCTGTGCTCCAATTTTGCCATGAACATGTCTGTACAGAACAGCTCTAACGGGGATCCTATTGAATATCCATCTTTCTCCGAATAAATGTCATCATCACACAAATTGCATGATATAGGTGTTTAAATAAGGTAGTTGCTTCTCAGTCATTGTTATTTGCTTGTTTATATCATTGCTCTCAACACAGTCACAAAGGGGGTCTCCTTTTTTGGGACGTAAGTGAATATGGATAAACCATCATGGGAAAATATGGGCTGTCTACCCTAAAACATTTTCGACTATCTGAACGGAGTTAGAAGACTGCTCAGAGGTCAATTTATCTACCATAGTGGTTAGTCACTTTTACTCCTGTCTATCAAGAGACAATCGCGTCATGTCACTTTTAAGTTCAAGTTTACGTTCACAAAGACCAGTACAACAGTAAGCATAGCGTCATTTAAAGTGGAAGAAACAGAGCGAACAACGGGATAGTATATTAGGGTTATAACAAAATCTACGTGCTCACCCTACAATTTCAGTTATGTCTAACGGTATCCTTAACCTTAAATGTATTGGGTCTTTGGAAATTCAACGGAGGAGATTCGGTAATTTGACGGAAGTACATCGGAGCCATTTATCTTATGTGTCTGTATCAACTCTGTGATTTGTTTGTAGGTTGCTTTTTCCGAGGATCCAGAATTCCGTAAATAGGGATTTACGGTTAGGTGATATAAGAGACACATCCGAGTTAAAGAAGCTGGTGACGCGATCATGTTGAGTACTGCTCGCAGTGATAGTCCCGAAGGTTCACCGTCCAACAGTTTCTGCTTATAGTGACTTCTCCACACACTAACAATCGTAAGTAGGCGGTGATCATCTAAGACGGTTCCCATGTGGTCACTGACAATAAATATGGGTAAACATTAGAATATTATAGTCATAAGGCTTGAAACATTGTAGAAATTTATTAGAAACATTCTCAACAGTCGAAAAACCCAGATCAGCATTACAGCAAAGACAGCAATTCTTAAGTCAAACGTACAACTCGATTTGGATCGTGCATGCTTGTTTACGGCTAGAATGACGAGTAACGATTACCAAACAATCGTATTTTGGTTTGTAATGCCGAACGCCGTATGATCGATAGAGCTACAATAGAGCTACCTTCATGCACTGTGAACATTCGTCAGGACAGTAAAGGGTTACGCAATACCGCCGTTATGCAAGGGAAGATTCTGAGTGTCACTGACCTACGTTTGCACAAATAAATCGTCGATCCAATATGCTCCTTGTGTGTGTGGGCTTCTTTCGATCCTTGGTTCTGGTTTCTTGTTCTCTTTCTGCCTCATCGGGGGCACTACTTCCTCTGTTAAAAGAAGACTGTTTGATGCAGTGACTGGTAGAAACTAAAGGACTACATTTCAATCGGGATTAGAATCAAACTAGTGGTTAGCGCTAGTAAAATTAATCGTGGTGAATTATAAATGCGTTTTATTGCGGAATTCGAAAACACATGGCTGTTAGTTTTTGTTTATCACGGGGTTAGCTCACGATCCAGGTGTAGTTGCACGTTTCCTTTAGAAGGTACTGACCTGTTTTAGTTAACGACAAATAACAATAGTAATATAACAACAACGTGTGTAGTGAGTTCATATTTCAGTTTGTTTTCAGATTGGTATCATTCACATGGCTCGGACGGGATTATTGTTTCGAAAAATTTATTTAATATTTTCCTCAATTTCTAGACCTAGTTCTGGTTAATCAACAGATTTCTAATATTCGTTCAAAAATCGATCGAAAGACACATTGAATGATCGTTGACAGTCGTATAACTTTACAGGAGTTCTGAGGCACGCACGTGATTAAAAGCACACAAATACACCAGACAAACAGCCCAATACATTATCGCCAACATTACTTCCAGAAACTAAAGACTTACGGCAGCTACAATTCAAAATTGTAATTCAAGTTTTTTTAATAAACAGAATAACCGCTTAAAATTTCAATGAAAGCACGAAGTGTTTCGTTATTTATTTAGTATGTACGAATTCTGCGGACCCAGGGTTGCATAGCGCAAAAGATGTGCTCATGGTGTTGCTGTGTTTTCACGTATTATCCCACCATATATAACCCAGCTTTTCTACATCACTTATGTTGCGATGCTTTATTATTTTATGTACAATATAAATGTACCTATGGATCCAGAAGAAAGATAAGTAATGTTAACGAAGATTTATTGAGTGCCTAAGAGTTGAACGTTAAAAGATTGACAGGAAACATTGAGTGGCCAGTAAACGTGCAGTTCAGAACTCAGTGCACCCTATAGATATTGGCTGATTCTATTAGTTCAATTCAACCAGTGAGACGCATCGGACTCGGTCATCTGGACCGCGGTGACGTCTTTTCTTAGTATACGCCGCACCCGCTGTCAAAATAATGCTCATCTAAATTCTGTACGGTATGTCCTGGCAGAGCAGTGCACATTGGTGGAATGCATTTTGTGCAATCCAGAACTTGGTGTACGTATAAATTCCTGAAACTTAAGCCGGCCTGGCTGGAACCAAACAGTTGTGAGTGCACGGATTAAGTAAAGTAAGCTATCTGTCCACATACATTACTTTAAATACCACTAACATGTTGTCGAATAATGCGCAATCTACAAACGAATTTTACAAATCCAAACCATAATTATGCAATGTTCATGTAAGTTGTCAATGAGTGCATGAGCACAGAAAAAATGATTAATTAAAAAACTTTATTATGTGTTTCCTAGGAATGATCAAGACTTTTGAGGTGCGTGATTTATTGGGGTTACATCACTATGCTAATGCCAGTCACTAAGCTGTTTGGTTTTAACATCACGCCGTAACATACTGTTACAGGTAGATTGTACAAAATACTAGCGTTCCAAGGGTGTGAACAGAAGATAACCTTCAATTTGAGTCATCACCATACAATAGAGGAGAGCTCCAACAAGATTGCAGCCCGTATCTAGTAAATCTGTTTGAAAGATGCCGAGTGAGAAACTGGAACGTGATGCAAATCTGCTATTAACCTGTAAACTGTGCTCAATTTGTTTTCTTGCTAAACAGCACACTCAGTTGGTGTGTAGCCCGCTCGTAGAGCAGCTCAATACTAATTAGCTGTTGTTTTTTCCAGTTGAAACACTGTCCTTCTTATCCTACCCTGACGTATTGCTGCCAGGTCTAAATAAATATTTACTCGCTTTTAAGTAGTGTAGATGAGCTGATAATTCAGAAGAGACCCGGTTGCGAAAAATCTGGGCTTCTGCGACAGAAACAACCTGTCCAAGTTAGGCAAGTGTTTTAACAACGGAACTCAAAAGGCCACATCGAAAGCTCAGATTTCCTATTTGAAATAGGCTACCCGTAAAACCCACTGTATCACATGGAATCCCCCAAACGATTCAGCGGACTTGATGCCTAAGAAGGACTTCTCAAACAGTTCACGTAAGCCGCTTCTGCTCCTGGGTTGAATCCTGCCAAAGCCAAAATGTTGCACGATTCGATCTCATTTATTCCTATCTCTTTAATAAGATGCGATCAGCTGTGGCAAGAACACCAAAACCACATAAGGTTTAACTAACTGATCAGAGTGAAAAGGTGACTACGCGTTA
>LOND01000213.1:153021-165962 GCA_014220965.1 Paragonimus kellicotti
TTTATACAGACGTGCTCCTCTGCTTAATACTGGGATCTTATCAAGAGTGTCATTAATAACTCACCGTATTATGGACTACCTAAAAGAAGGTATATTATCTGACACCCCCAACTTACGGCTAGTTGCAATACTTGTGAACTTGTCATGAAGAGTAACAGAACATGATAACCAGTGTTGTTTGGGCTAAAAGATAAGAGTGACAATAAACTACTCCGTCTTGCAACATCCAGTATTTGCTGTCACGCGGTCGCTGGATCACACATGAGCCGGTTAACTTTGAGGTTTTCAGATCTAGACAAAAGCCACAAAGCGACTGTTTCAATCCAGAAACCCCCGGTTAGCAAATCAACAGTATATACGGTATATTATTTGGACTCAGGACTAAGGGAAGACAGAAACGAAGTGCGAATTTGTAGTTTATGGAATATCATTCAGTTAACTACCATTTTATGAAGATCGGAAAACGGAGCAACCGTAGGTTGTTATTTCTGTCAGTCGGTTGAAGACACTTTCGTTTATAGTTCCACAGTGTTTCTTACAGAAACAAGCGTTCGAACAGCACCACTCAACTATCATTTGTTGGGTCTTGGTTTTTGCATAGTTCACGAGATAGAACTATTGCTAAAGAAACCTCAAACCAAATTCGTTGGTCAAATGTACAACGTTGGCTAGCTTGTCACGAAGAGGTGTGAATATTACTCACTGACGGATCCGTATACTTTAATGATCAGCTTCGGTGTGAATTAGTAAACGCGGTGAGTTCGACACAACACAACTGACTGTCTTACGGCTTCTTTCAGGAAGGTATCGGACTCATTTTATTCTCAAAAATGTGTTTCCAGGGTGGTTTTAGGAGGTATTTAATGCGTTAAATGTGTCCAATTCCAAAATATCCTTAACTCCTGAGGGATTTTTATTGCACGAATGTGTTTCTTCGTGGGTAGTTCTTGAAGGGGTAAGCACCGTAGCTATAAGTAAATCTGACAGCTTGTCAGCAGCAGCAGCTGTTGCGTCTGCTGAGCAACCACTAGCTGCATCAGCCTAGTGGATTTCTTTGGAGGCATATTCTAACCTTCGTGTGGCAATGCTTTTAAATAAAAAGAGGCAACTTCTTAATGGAACTGAATTCAAAACACTAACCAACTAACTCCAGTTGAGTCTCTTCCAGGAAGTCACCAACGTTTCTAACACCCTATGAGTTAGCCAAGATTAGAATAACTTACATGAGTATATGTTACGGTTAAGTTGATTTACTAAGGATTTGTGCTTTTGTCCGTACATGCTCGCTCACTTTTTGAAAGTTGACAGCAGATGAAAGTTGACTGTTCAAAGCTGCTCTCTCATGAGTTAACCTGCGAGAGACATCAACGTCGAACTACATTTTTTACTGGTGGCCCGTTTATTCACTGAGTCGAAAAAATAAGCTTTCTTCCACTTCTTCCCTTCATCTATCACTACGCATGCGCACTAAATATCTGCCCAAATAATTAACTCTTCTCCCATCATATGGACCATCATATGTACAGTTTACTTACTGAACGTTCAGTCTAACTTCAACACGCTTTGCGTGAATTCCGCTGAGCAGCTAATCTATGAATTGCTTCTGAGGTTTCATTTTGGACTTTCCGCCAATTGATATTCAGGTCACATATGTCTCGCATTGGACTTTTAGGGTAACAAAAGCTTGAGATCACTTTGCTGTGGGGTATACAAGTAGATTGGCTGTCTGACTCATGATAGTGTAGCCGATCAGTGAATTTAGATTCAAGCTTGGTTGCTTGGATAGCAGTCCCAGGTACAATGTGCGCGGCTGTTTCGTCCCGGCCACTGCGTTGCCAAACAAAATAACGGCCCCTCACTTTCGTTGGAATAGGCTTGAGACTGATTGGGCACTCATAAATTTCAGAACGACTTGTGAATAATCGGTAATTTGGTTTATTGGTGACGTTTCACTTCTGACACAGAAGCTTCTTCAGACCAGATGAACCAGTTACAAATTTGATGACACTCTTGATAAGACCCCAGTATTAAGCAGAGGAGCACGTCTGTATAAAAGTTCTGACAACATACTATTGTCTTACTTGCACTCACGTCAACCAGATTTCACGGGCTCGAAACCCCTGTCCCCGAGAAAGAAGGATCTCCGTAGGATAAGTGCTTTTTTTGTCCAAGAGGGGAGTACTGTGCGTTCAAATCATAGGAAATCCTTTATTTCGTTCTGAAAAGTAGCAACTTTTGTGTATAGTAGTTCTGATGAAACATTCACACATTCTTTTATTCCATGCTCTCTTTAATTTAATAGCGGGTGTACGATTATGTGGACCCGGTGCATTTGGAAAGTAAGTGACCTTCCGTATAGCATTCAACTCACAAACGTGGACACGAGTACAGAAAGGAACAATCAGCCTATTTATTTAATAGTTATGCGTACGTCGTTAGACAGGGCCACCTATGTATTACTTTTTTGTCTGCTCATGAATTTATTAGAATTAACGTCTTTGAAAAAATACACCGTGTTATCAGTCTAAATTCAGAATTGACTCATGCGTTCAGTAGTGACCCAGACAAGCCCTGTTTTACGAGTTTACAGAGTTGTTATTAAGATACTGTTATTAGCTTGAAAATATCCGGATAGTCAAAGAGAGGGAATTTCTTTATGTATTTGTAAAGAGCGTGGCTAGAAGATTAAATTGCTTGCAGAGGGTCTAAAAGCAAGGAGACTTAATTTCATTTAAATATCCGAAAATTTTGCCATCGTAATCAGTTTGACTATTTACAACTTTTACAGTTGACTTAGGATGGATGAGTAAGTCTGCGCCTCTTGGTTATGTAGGCTTGACAATTTGACTGCAGAGTACATTACACGTTAACTGGAATTTTCCCTGGTATCTAGAGCAGCGCCGCATGAATGGAACTAGGACGCATAAGGGCAGTTTGGGCAAAGAACATCATCACAGTCTGCAATTAATTTGGCACGCAACTGAGATTATGTTTTTCCACTATACCAAGATCGACCTAATATGAAAGATTATGCGACCCATTCACAGCTATATCATTGATCTAATTCCGTCTGAGGTACACTCACTTCCTGCAATGTGGATTGTCAAACTTTGTTGGAATGCTTACAGAACGGACCGTCACTATTATTTTACTACTCAAAACTGTCACTTGTGACCGCAAGTTCACAGTCAAGCCAGCCACTACAGTGCATCAAAGTGACAGGTATGAATTACAACCCAACAAAACTTGGTATGAGGTTTCGTGTATAAAGGTACTCGACGAAGGAATGCACATCAACGGATGTGAATTGTGAAGTTTGTGACCATAGTAACAAAGGCTCAGCGTTCTGTTTCTACGTTATTTTGAGTAGGCTGTATGTGCTATTGTGATTTTATACCCAATGGTTTTGAGAATTTATCTTTGCTTCAAGTCATATTGGCGGTGGCCGTTGGGTTTGATAAAACTGGTGTCATAAGTCTATCGTGATAGTGTAGCCATGTAGTTTTAGGTATTTTAGTATTATTCAGAAATTAGCAAACTAATGATATTTTTACACAGAAAAAGTAAAGCAATGTTGTTTGTCTAGATAAACTATGGAGCTTTGTCAGTCGAAGTTACACAGCTCCTGTCCAGCTACACCATCTAAACGAATAACTATTTGATTTCTTCCAGGTCGCGATCTCACTCGACCAAAAGAAGGATCGTCTATGAAACTTGCTTTTCCAAATAGGATGCTCTGCTTGCCTCCAGAAATTGCTGAAGAAGTGAGCATGTTGTCCTAGATACCAGGCGATAGTGCGATTAACTGTGACGTCCAATGATACTATGGCTAGAACAATTGCGATGCAATCAAGTTGAGAGTTTACCGAATTAAATATTGTTTAAAGTTCACCAATTGGAATATAATTGTGTGTATCTACTCTCGTGTGCATACGTCTTGCAAGAACGTCGAAGTTCATTTTTCTAGTAACTCTGTAGCAAAATTCGGTGTTGTAACAAAACCATTTGAGGCTATATTGCTGACAATCGGTCTCTCAATATGACCATCAAAATTGCGGTCGCCAGTGATCTATGGTCCAAACAGCATTAACATGCTAAGGGGTGAAAAGCGGCATGTCTTTGATGGTTAAAACTAGTTTAAAACACGACAATTTTCTTGGCTGATGAGTGACAGAGACCACAAAACCGATTATCACTTTTTGGAATTTCAAGGCATTAAACATATACTACTCATACCACGTTACAGTAACAAAATACAATGCAATCTAAGGGCTTGAGGTAAACTGAGTTTCTGCACAGTTCCTATAAATGTTGCAAGCATCGACTATAATCTACGGACTCTGTTAGGTCTGAGATAAACGGCACGGCTAACTCATGAATGATTTATGATCCTTATAAATCATAACATGCTTTCCGTTGAAATGTAATGGAAAACATTATGAGTTGCAATGAACATAGTTGAACATATGAGAGTTCGGATGACAATAAGAGCACTAGAATGAGTCCATTCAGATTAAGAAGTTTCACAACCAACAGTCTATTGTATTAGCACATATTAGGAAAGATGAAATGTGGCGAATGGCTTTTTGTGTTGAAATGAAACAAACCACTACGACTGTAGGCAGTGGTTTTCCAAAACACATCTACCATGGAAAAAAAATACGGAACTGATCGCGCTAGTTTGTAAATTCCCACTTTTCGACCACCCTGTTACATCAATGCAAACTGACCTGGGTTTTGTACGGGAGTAGTCATGCATGTGATGCAGTGGTGTGTATACGACATCGATGATCCAAACGCAGAAATGGGGCTGCAAGTCTTGCATGTGTACTGCTTATGAAATCGAATGATGATATAAACATATGCACACAAATATATACCATTAATCAGATAAAAATCAGATAAAAACCTGTGAACAAAAGGAAAGGCTTGAGTATTTTAAAGGAACTTCTAGACCAGTAGACAATACAGTGGTATTATCTCAAAATAAGGGGGCAGTGCAAAGGCTTTTGGAACCGTATTTAATTCGGACAATAAGGTGCGCTCGCTTTTCCGACTGTCAGAGGTACGGTATGTCTACAAAAACACTGTAAGTTCACGTTAGATGGACGATTCCTGAATTTCGACATTTATCCACCCATCCACCCTGAACGTTTTTTAAATGTACATTTTGCAGATCTATATGTACACATAATACACTTGATCTAGAATTAAAGGTTATTGATAAAACTTGTTCCGAAGTAGTTGGCCATTGAAGTTTACTAACTGTTATGACGAACCAAAGTAAACAATCCACAAAAAATAACTGTTTCAAAGAAACCTGAATGCATGAAGCTGCCTTGTAAAGGAGACAGTCATAAGCTGTTCCTAAAGAGGCTTCCGACATATGTTAATCTGTAAACGTATAATTGCGCTTATTCGGTTGGGGCATGTCATCAGTAATTCCGTAAATTAAGAGGCGAACAGCAGGATTGCTCATTACACATCGTATTTATCAGTTCATCCACACCTGCGGTGATACTCACAACGGCAGAATGGATCAGAAATGTATGGTTGATTCGAAGTGTTGTGTGACCCGACTTGATATCACTAGACTGCACTGGTCGGCTCCCTTAGTCGGCAAGCTCCTGCTGGCGACCAGTTGTGTGATCGATCCGAAAACTCTCCACACGTGTTTGTTATCGCGCGACCGCCATTCTGAATTAATTTGATGCGTTGTTTGTTAAGCGTACTGCGCAAGTTCTTTAGGTGCAATAACTATTGACCTTAGCTAAACTTTTGCCACGGTTTTGAGCAATAGCAACCCAGTGTGTGCAGGAACTTAGGCTGTAAGTATCCTTTGTCTAAGTATTTTGTGGTTAGTCGCTGTTATATGTCGCAGCTGACGACAGCATACAAGATGGAACCATTATCTTGCAAAATACCTTTCCTGATTTCTACGTCCAAATTCGTAATGTGGATGGTTGCTGCTTCTGAACGTAGTTTAATATACATAGTTTCCTATGGAACAGGGAATATTTGATTCCAGTTTGATGCAGTTTTGTCGAGAAACCGTGTTGAGAATGAAGGGAAAAGTTAGTCATGCATTTGAAAATGAGCCGATAAACCTATTGAACTGTTGCATCACATAGAGTGATGATTGTAGGAGAAGTTATATTTTCTCGGCATTTGAGGTGTGCACAATGCATTTCGGTTAGACCATCAAGGACTACATTACGAAACTGTTAGGTTACCCGTTTCCAGGAATACACTGTGATGCGTTCATTCAAACATTCCTGGGGTAGACAAATTCTTTTTTTCATAGGGTTCTATACTTCTCGTGTATAAGCTAACTTAAATGCAAATCTCGTAAAATACCAACAGAAATATTGTGCTGGAGCTCAACAGTGTAGGGTTACTAACCTTTTCCATTCAAAAAATGACTAAGTCTTACTGAAATGTTGAAATCGATTCACTTTTGCCTTCAACTCAACCGTTTCAGATACGCGTGAAGCCCTTCTGTTACCGGAAACATTACATATTTCCGGATTCCATTTCAAGTAAGGCTTTCAGTGATAACAAAAAAATTTTTTGTCCACGAATAGATTTGAAAGACGCAACAATTGTCATGTAAGACGAATGCTTAGACAACATTTTGTTCGCTGTTTTCAATTACTTATGTGAAATGCTGTACAAACATTAGGGTGTTCGGAAGCCAAGGGGCATAATTTTCAAAGTCTACGAAACGCCATTCGATTATGTGGTCAAAAATAATGATAATGGATACGGATGTAGATGTAAGGTGGAAACAAAGGATGAGGAGAAAAAAAGTAATGGGAAGAAAAGACAATCTAGTTAATGTACTATCAAGATAGCGATAGGTTCACTTCCGTCTGTTTCGGAATGCATAACAGTGGTTTCACATGGTGTATAGCAAGCTCTTCGAGAAAAGTTAACGTGTATTTACACATAGTCTGACAGATAACACGGGATGCTTAAACGGGGTCTAGTCGATGGCCAGATTCTGTAAATGTTTTGTAATTGTACTCTTTGCAGTTCTACTTTTGGCCCTGAGAGGCCATTTAAAGAGGTGCTCCAAGATCCGTGTATGCAGTGTCCTCACTGTGCGGCCAATGTAACGCAAATTGCAGGTACAAGTAATTACATAAATAATGTCTGATTTGTCGAGTGTGGGCATTAGATGCTTTCTCGGAATTGATAGAATGCGAGTTGTTCGATGCAGTATAATGAGCTTGGCTGACGTGTAAATGCGATTTGTTGCCGCTTACATTCTTCGTCTTACGAAGAATGCTACATCATCTCTTTTGTAGGGTTGGGATATGAAAACAGACTTTGTCAGTACTGTTGTGAGGAATGGCCGGCGATCGATCAAAAATACTTGTAGATAAGACGTAGTAGATATCCATTCTGGATAAGAATCTGTTGATGAAAATCAGGTTGTTCAGAAATATGCCCGTCCGAACAGATTTTATGAATTTGATGGCATAGTGTTCGCATGAGCCCGCGTTTGCTTGCGATTGGTGCAAAGTTTGTGTGGCTTCATATGGTAAACATGACCGAATGATGACTGATCATTTTGAAAGTTATGCCATAATATTTGTATATCATTTCGCCTATGTAATTGAAAGGAGAGACCGAAATGGTGCTTGAGCATTCATCTGACATTATGACTGTTGCGTCCGTCAAATTCTCAGTACTACTTATAAATGACTTCCACTCATCTTCCCAGCTCTTCTGGGTACAAGCGCCCTTTTGCTTAGCTAACTGCTCATGCTTTGAAATCACATAGAATAAAGATAATTCCTCTTCATTTATTCATTTACTTGTTCATAAAAGATATAAACCTGACTGTCATATACTGTGGCTTGGGCCAGTGTTTATGGCAACAGTGACGTAACATAATTGTCAAAGAAATCCTTACCAGATTGGATTAAAAATAGGCAAGATAAGGCTAACCGGAAAAGTTTGAAGTGTAAGAACTACAAGCATGCTACTGACTACGACACATTACCATTCCGGATAGCGTTTCTGGCTCGCGATGTGAGTGATCGCTGGGTCCCAGCAGGGCAGGCGATATCCACCAACTTTGCTCAACAGATTAATCAGGGTCTTTGTACTTTTTGATCACGCCATTAATTGACAACCTCGAGGTTTTTTCAAACTGTTGGTAATCTCTTCAAATAGTCGTCAACGCGGAAATCGCCTAGATGATATGCTGAATGCGTGACCCGACCATCGCAGACTGTGTAGGCCGACTAGTTAGTCAACTGATCGCGTCCCCCGAACATTCCGAAATATTCGTTGGTGGACGGTTAGTTTGTTCGCGTGATCATCCAACTTGATGTGAAATGACCAAGCGTAGTAAGTCAATTCATATCCTTATCGTGAACAGGCCAGCTTCATTGTGTGTAAATTGGAAGTTTGGTTTGGGATGAACAAACCTAGGAAAATCATAAAAGTTCTAGCGGTCACAGTGCTTAAAAGACAAAGACAAGAAGCATGAATAATAAATGTTGATGGGTGCATTTATATCCTATGCAATGCTGCTACGGTTTTTCTATTCAGTTAATAGTCTTCTCTCGTTTAAAAGGTGACAGCATGACGGGTGTAACTCGTACCGACCAGCGGAACGAAGGGAATTGAAAATTTTAACTTTAACCTTCCGTTAGACAAATCCGATTGTGAATTTTATCAAACTGGAATCTCGATGATTGACGAGGAATGTGAATAGAATACCATTTCACATGATCTCAGGATCTAACTAAGTCGAACTCCCAGCTACGGGAAGGATATTTACTATTAGTGGGCTATAAAAAAAAGAAAGCTGGAGTTTAACTTGTGCTTGCGGAAGTTGCTGGCTGGAGTGAATGTGAAAATTGCGAACAATTGTAATGTGCACTCTGTATGAATGTGGGTTAAACATATACACGACGAATTATCAAAATAAAGCAGGACTTTTTGTCGATCAACTTCCAATCACGCTGCCGATTCAGATGGTACACTGCGAATGAGGGGCATCTTATGATGTGGCTGTTGCATTCAATAAACTGGTATATATTATTTATACTAACGGAAAATTGGACTGTGTAACTGATCAGACGGTAGTTAAAAGTATACTCATCAAGCATGTTTTGAGCACTGACATGAATTTTCTGGATCATACGGAAAATCTGTGTTGGGTTGAACGCGGTGTTATAAACTGAAAGCCAATGTTCTGCTGACAGACTTCGTTAAACCTATTTCAAGCCATTCTGGGCGATACATTCGTGTTCATATTTTCGAGTGCACAATCGTCTAGTTTACACAGCTATACAGGTGAATGAGCACATTAATATAAGTTAGCTGAATACGGGTAGATTGTCTTTTAGGAGCAAAATCAGTCGGAGATTGTTTATTGTCATTGCGATCGTGCACCGGAGAGTTGCACAAAGTGAACGGCTGATATTTTTATCCTAATGTAATGTTCGACGAGTCAGCGGATGAACACGGCGTTTTGCTTTGCCGTGATGACCAGATCAGGTCATTCAATTACGATCACAATCTGAGTTGTAAGTTGATGGGGATAACCATTTTGTTATAACATCCAAGAAAATAATTTTAAATCGCAGTCCAGTTTTCCTGCCAGGAAAAACTGGCTTGCTATGCAGGATGAACAACAGATACAATTTGGTATCCACTTTTATGTCATATCAGTTAAAAGTTGTATGCTTTCCACTCGTATTGTTCAAACTTGGGCAACATTGTGCCAAGCTGGCTTTGTTCTTAGGTGCTGAATTTACGATGAATAATTCCACAGTCGCGTGTCCCGTACATTGTAACACCAACGTTGCTTCTAAAATGGGCACGCTGTATGTACCACTAAATCAACAAAATGTAATGTTAATTAGTGGTAAGTTTTTACCATAGTTGATCTATACGTTGTTTAAAGTCACTATTCATATTACAAGGGTGTCTGGTACTTTTTGTCGCTTTTCACCTTTGACTTTGTTCATTCTAAAAACCACTGTCAGACTTGATGACTTGAGTGTTTCCCGATTGAACAGTTTATGCAATACACTGTTGCAGAAATGGTCAACCCATCTTTTCTATCCCACGGCATTCTCGGGCTACAGAGAGGTGGCCTGTCGGGTTATTTGTTTAGAACCGGGATTATAAAGCACTACAACTCAAGCAGGAAACAGCCATTTAACATTCTTATTCGAACCTGGTTCCGGTTTTTAGACATATGTAAGTTTGTGACAGAACACTGGGATTCACAACTTACATAGTTCGTACGCCAAATGTATGACAGGAACTATTTGACCTTTTCAAATTTCACCGGAACGGTGTTGATAGTTTATGAAAAATATACGATTGGTCAGCAGGAGTTCATCAGCGAATGCAAGTGAGCTCTTTCTGAAGCAAACAGACTTCACACCGATTTAGTTCGGCTTTGGATCTAGTACAATAGTGACAACCTTCAGGTTTAATGCTGTTTCTGGTTTTACGGGCTTATTGTAGGCATCGAATCGGATTTGAAAAAAATGCAAGTCGAATGTAACGTGAGTAATTCAGGCAATGACAGTTCAGTAGTGATAAGATTGAGGACTCTCACTAGCAACAGTGTCGGGTACTACCAATCGTGTGGTTGCAGATTCAAACGTTGGTTTTGTTGAATGCAGCCATGAAATCTTCGAGTTAAATGACACAGTGAAATAATGGAAACGCAACCCTTGACCTTATTGTTTAATTGTTACTCTTCAGCTTTCAGTGCAGTATCTCTACAAGACAATATGTCTGTCAAATTGCAGCGAATGGACATGATGAACTCATATTGACAAGGGAAGCGGTGCAAGTCGTATAATATATAAGATATGCCTGGGAATTTAAAGTTCTCCTATAGTAAATAAAATGTTTTAGGATTACTTCTTATATGAATAATCCAGTATTCACGAAATGAGTACGCAGTACAGCAGGTGGACAGAGGTAAATACATTTATACAAACGATTTATTGCTAATTACAGAGGATGAGGGTGAAACTTACATTCGGGGTAATTTAACAATATTCCGTGTATGTGAACTAAAACTGAGAAATTGTGACCGCAGCTAGATGGTCTCAAACGAGTTGTGGATCGCATTCTGTCTTGAATGCGTGTCTGTCGATCACCTTCTTCCACGTGTGTCACAAGCTATCTTCGAGCGCTTCTGAAATTCTTGTGTTGGCCTCCTCCGAGGTGATTCTCAAACGATCTGAATTTATACGACTTATCGTGTCTGATACGACTTTAGTTTGTTAGAGACTGCTGCCCAACGGTTGGTTGCCATTCATATTCATACGCGGCTCACAAAAATTCTGATAAGCCCTATTGCTAGTTCATTCTGTAAGAAGTCCTAGACACGTGTTTTGACTTTGTTGGAATTCTTCAATTATACATATCGTGGTTTGAGGTGAAAATTGAATTTTGATCTTCGGGATTTTGAGGCAAGCGGTTTTCGACATCAGTCCATTAATCTCTGACCAGACAGAACCAAATCATTGAAATTAAACTTCCGGTCATCATGTCCAGTAAATCATTCTTCAGCTTAGTGGTTCCCGGAGTGGGTGATGTTGCCTACTGTGATGAATGCAATTTTGTGATGGGGCGCCAATTCTGAATTGAACGAAAAGAAAGTAGGACAGAAAAATCTCAGGTCTTTAGGTATGGAAATCTAAACTTTTCCCAAATGATTTTCTGGCTGTTTTGGTAGGCCGATATGGCTGCATCATGCTCATTACACTTACATATAACCTTATTCTGGATTCTATTAACTACTGTGATCGTCTTCATTGTCATGATTTTAATATGTATATTATGCTTAGAAGTCGAGAAGAACTAAGAGACCGTCTATAAAAGGCTGGAGGTGAGAGGATTTGACTGTTAGGAAGTTAATGAGGACATTTAGCTGAAAAAATTGGAACTGCTGCTCCAAACTGAGGGCTCGATGCTCGTTTCAGGCAGGTCAGCTGAAACCACTAAGTTAGTTACCAGAACTACGATAAAGTGTTTTGTTCCGCATATAAGCGCCTAACGCAACGTTTATTTTTGGGATATTATTTTCGCGTTTTGTTTTCAATACATATTTGTGTCGTTTGGAAAACGTTGACCAACCTTCTGGGCACAAATTCGTTGACGTTGGCCATTTGGTTGCCTTAGATTTGATAAAGTTGTTTTGATAGACTGATTGATTTGTTCGCCTGGCTCGCAACTGTCGTGTCAGTATAAAGCCAATTTCTATTATGTTTTATGTCAGCCTATTGCAATATAAGCCTTCTTATTGTGTTGGTACAATATACCTTGTTTTATTTTTGTACAGTTCGTAAGTCTTCCATTGATGTGATTTGGGACAGGACTTTGCAACCGGAAAACAGAACTCTTCCTCACATGCTGCTTCCCAAGATGATCGCACTGGAGGCCAATATTAAAGATAGGGTATGGGTAACTTGGTAAACAACTAACGTTTTGTTACGTCACAGTCAAATTTCCTAAATCAGATTTGCGTCATGTAGTAAACGGTAAACTTTTTGGCACGGAAATTTTGACTATAAAATCCTCCCTTTATTTATACAAAAATTCGACGATCGAATGTCTTTTGGAATGGCCGAATGTAAATGTTGTGTAATCTGCGTTCATCGATGGTCGGCCTCTTTACGTTTGTATTCATCAAATCTACTCTGGGAGTTTTAACCACATGCTCACTTCTTTACAATATTCCAGATGAATCAACTACGCCTTACGTCACCATTTTTTCCAAGTAAGTTTTCTGAGTATAATCAGTAATGCATAATTTTGAAAAATATAATCATAAAACTCTGAACTACGTTCGGATTTGAACGGGCAACTGCACCGCTTGACTTTGGACAACACATACTGCTAGGTGAAATAAAAAGTCCACATGAAAAATCTTAAGTCACACACATGAG
>LOND01000213.1:168927-181023 GCA_014220965.1 Paragonimus kellicotti
TTGTCAAAGTCGCTAGGTATAAACACGAGTACACTACATAATGCGCAATGGCAAACGATTCATGTATAAGGGCCCAGATGAACCGTACAAGTGCTTATGAGTTGTTCTTGACTTCCTATAAATATTTTTTGTAACAGTTTGTGCTTACCACAACAGTAGTGTAGTAACAACCAATACAACTGAATAAGAGCTTACCGCCTAGTTGCACTGCAGTGAACACGGTTTCTTCAGGATAGAATAGCTGGAGTCCTAATCCAGGCTGTGGCAAGAATATACGCTACTGACGTGTTCTAACAAGATCGAACCCCGGTTATAGTGCTGCTTTTCGGAAAAAGCTGACTTAAATGTCTACAGGAACGCGATAGTTGCGATCGATCTTGAGTGAGGTTCAATCTGTGTGAAAGAAAATCAAAATCCTTTACTACTCACCAGCAACATTCAGATTTTCCAACATAGGTTGGTATATCATACGTGATTTACTATGTTTTCACTTGTATTTATTTTCGGATGTATGGGAAGGGTGTAAGTTCGAATTTTTCAAATATATTTCGCAAGTAATAAGATTTTAAACGTTACCTGATTATAAAACTTTGGACTTCAGTCTGATTCGAACAATCCGAACTAAATAGTCTTAACTTTGTCACACTACTCAATAGTAATACGATTTACTATACAGCCCAAATATACTTAAATGTCCTTGGTTGTTCCCTATTGGTTACGCATAGATTATGCTCTACAGGGTTATTCTTTAGAGTCAGTGTAATAGTACATAACTTGGTGATTCTACTTTGCTAAATTAATTACATTTCCAAAATAACTGGCTTGATCACATCAGCCTGACTGAACAAGTAGGTATGCATTACGGCAAACTAGGGTCTTAATGTTTTCATTAAAAAAATTAGTTGACAAACGTCTTTTTGGAACAATTCCGGAAAATTAACACAATAAGCAGAAACAGGTATTTGCGTGCAATCGCTATCCTAATTAGCATTCGCTGTGACCAATGTTTCAACGAAACGGTCATCCAACTTCAGAAACTCGTTTTCATGGTATTACACATAGTTGATCGGGAATCCAGTCCTGCCATACGCGCGGTGGAAGAGTAATGTTTCTAACGTCCTCCTCATTAGTGTTTCAAAAGTAATCCTTATATCAGTAAACTCGCTTGCTGAGTAAACTTCAACTTGTAGTGGACAAGTGGTATGCGCTAGACCCTCGTCCACTAACAATTTAAAACGCCTTTCCTGAAGAGCAGTCGAAACGTAGTCCCAACAGGCATCAAACTAAAAGAACGCAGTAGGGGTTTGGAAACAAACCGTATATTTCCAGCATTGTTTGGAAATGTGATAAGTAGTTAGCTCTAGCCTAATCTGGGACCAACGGCAACAACCAAGAGAAGAAAGAAAAGGAACTTCGAGGTGGGCTACCGCCCACTCGGCGGCACTCAAAAGCGCGCCAAGCGAAAAGTGCGTGGAACCTTCGAGTGCGTTAAACAACGCTCGAAAAGGTTCGGGCTAAACGACCTTGAAGAATGGAATAGAGATGAGTCGTTAGGAAAAGGACAAGCATTTGCTGCGTGCAATTAGTTGCACGACTGAAGAAAGTGGCACTGAATTCGTATCAGGCCTCTTATAGCAGACGTGTGTACAGAACAGATAAGCGAGAAAACACGGTTACAGCCAGGATACTTAGAGAAGCCACATAGTCGCCGGTCACTACAAGCTGTGCGTGACCAGATTTCAAGAACTACATAGCGGATTTGTCTACTCACAATCAATTGTGGTGACTACTGTAGCAATAAAATTGACAAACATGGTGATCTTCAAATAAATGTAACAGTAAGGTCAGATTAATTTTCACAAAACTGTTTTAAACAGTGAGGTTTCCAAGTGAGCTTTTGTCTGTTTAACAGTTCACAAAACACGGTTACTTCCAAATGAATTAAACAAACTTTTCCAATTTATTGTTATATTATTCTTCAGGTTCCAATCGTCCAATTGTTAAAAAAGTGATCTTTAGCGCTGAAAAGATTATTATTATATTAGATGCCACACACTAGAACCGGAGCTTGCTTCACCTTATTGGGGTTGGTGGTTGTTCCGTTTTCCGGTTATTGACTCGTGCAGATGTATCGTTTTATGAAACCACAAAAGATATACTGTATCTCTGAAAGTCGGTTAACGATTTTCACAGATGCAGGTTTGTGATTCGCACATCATAATCTTGGATATTTAACTTCATTCGGCGTTGTACCTTTTGTCAGGTGGGCGTATAAATAAGCTCGCTTGGCTGGCTGTGTTTGTCTGAAACCACGGTCATAACTACCCATCATGCACTATCGATCTACCAGGAATAGGCATAGCGTGACATTGCATACGTTTCCCCGAATGCCATCTTCTAGCAGCATTTAATTGCAGTTCCTCATGCTGATTCAACTGAACTTTTGTGTTCCGTGTATAGGGGGTCATTGCTGTGTGGCACCACATTTTTTTTGCGGTCAGTATGCCAACACGTCCGAAATTAGGAAACAGTTTTCGAAATCGTCTAGAGTCGTGACATCAGTTCAGCACCAAAGTCACTCACCTTGCAACTTTATGTTATGGGATTTAGGCAAGCTGTTGAGTTACATTATATTTATGCCATAGGGGATATACTGTACATCGCCTACGGACGAAATTTCAACCAAAAATGTACAAGAGACAGAGGAGATAAAGTGATTGTGAGGTTTTAGACAGACATATTGAGTTGATTCACATTATTTTAAGTGATTGTTGAAAAACTTTTCGCTGCTTTGGTGCAAACCATCATGCTGAACAATAGAATTCAAGACGGCAATCTGATGTTCACCCACCAATATATCTTTCCTTTTATATACTGTGTCTTTTAACAAGACGGTAAGTCTGTTTGAATAACAGAGCCACTCACCTAGGTAAATACAACCATACGAGTGATTAAATTATCGATGTCCTTCAGACAAATATGGTAGCCGACTGTCTGAAAATGACGTTCAATAACTGGCTGTTGTTTTTAATCCTTTCTAGTATTCAGTAAGTTTTGGATCATGACTACTTGATCACAATTTCTAAAATATTAACTCCACACCTGTTTTCACGAATAAGGAATGTTCGTGATTTAACGTATTGCAACATTTATGTGATGTACGCAAACAGTAATTCGGTTGCTGTACGTAAACGGATATTTCTTGTTATAAGTTCATAACTATCAGTAATCCTCACAATTAAAATACATTCATTTATTAAGTCAACTAGAAAATAAACATTAGACTCGCGGTTCATTCATGTGCGTGCTTCTTCTTATGATCTTAACTTACGTTCAGTGAAAATGTTGGTCGCTAATCATTGCACATATACTTCGGTGGTTCGTACAGTTCAGTTCGTTTGATAATCGTGATAAGCGAAACAATGTTTATCATTTTAATTCTAATCGGTAGCCCTACGATTACGGATGTAGTTTGTACTGAAAACATCCCTGTTGAAATAATCCTGAACAAATACAGTTGAAGTCCAAGTCAATAACGTGTAAACGATCCAGTATCGTCTAATGTTGATCACCGCAACTTATCACAATCATCCTCTTTAGTATGAATCTTTGCCGATCTTTCGAGTTATCAGCATCATCACGATTCTGTTGTTTTATATCCAAATCAGCTTTCAAATCAGTATTTTTGTCCTTTTTAATTTGCTGATCAGAACAAGGTGAGTTTTCATGTAACATGTAATATTGATGTGGAAACCTCGATCTGACCCAAAATGCTGCTTAGTGGTGATAATACCAGCAATAATAGTATTAATAATTAATTTACTGGATGTAACTGTTCAAGAAAAGTAGTAGTTTACAACTGGGACTATTTTGAACAGCCTTTTCCTTAGTCATTATTCTGAATCATTTTTACTAATGGGTTGATACATTCCTACATGATCTTAGCTCGATAGATGAATGAGTTCCAAAGTGAACGAACACTACTTATTCATTGTATTTCGAAACTGCCACCGTTCATAGATCGCGTCGACGGAGGTGAGTAGTGTGGATTTTCTTTTAAAAATGTACCGCAAAACTGTACCAGCACACTGATACAATGGGATAAGCCGATCAAGTTTAGAATGAGACAATGAAACGAACGAATGATTGTCATTATTTGAGTATTTTGAGTGGTCTTTCCGACGATAGCTAGTCAGCTCTAATTCGACAGTAGTTTCTCGAAAAGTTAAATCGGTCAGTAGACTGGGTGGTTGCAGAGAGAGTGTAACACGAACTGTCCCTGCTCTACTCTACTTAGAATTTGTTATAGGAACCAGGATAAAAAACCCAGCAACTTGAAGGAGGAATTAAAATGTAACTGAACCTAGGTTACGTCAACGTGTCATGCAACAAACAATACAGTTTTTTGGTTGGTTTTATCCGAACGACGCGCTGTGAACGAGTAGATCTAATAATTATTCATCCTTCCACATATCTACCCTCAACCGAAATGAAAGTATGTAAGTTCACGTGACAGTGTAGTTGGAAGCCTCGTGGTTATTTATTGACAAACAGGCAGAACGACTTGGAGAAAAATTGCCTACAAATAAGCAGATACAAGTGTTAAATTCTGATTAAGTATTCGTGTGCATCATACCGAAGACCAAAGACATCGCATTCGTTTACATTAAATTGTGAAAGTCTTGTAAAACCCTTCTCAATTTCTGTTCTCGTTGTTTCTCTTCACAGGGCGT
Organism: Paragonimus kellicotti; assembly: GCA_014220965.1. NCBI lineage: Eukaryota > Metazoa > Platyhelminthes > Trematoda > Plagiorchiida > Troglotrematidae > Paragonimus > Paragonimus kellicotti. The sequence continues at coordinate 173,661 of LOND01000213.1, forward strand.
AAGTTCATGTTTATTCGCGCTTCTGGCGATCAACTACCCGCATAGTCTATCGTGACATATAGGCCTTGATATGTTGAAAGATCTCACTGTAAACCATTTACAATATAAGCCAAGTATATGACTCCTGTTTGATGCCAACGGCACCATGGATCAAATCTCCGTTCTGCTTGTGTTGCACGTTCGGCATTTCTTTCGTTCACACGGTAAACGAAAAACGATTTGTCAGTGAACACAATCAATTTGCTTCTTTATTTCATGGCCCAAAAACAAAGTTTGTAAGTTTTCATATAGATCACCTCGGAGTAAAGTGACTATCCCACCCTCCTGCCAAATTTATCCTAGAAGCTAGTTTGATATATCTACTGAACAAGAACAGGATTGATAAGTGAACACCTCACAATGATTTACTGTGTTACATACGGTGGATCGATTTTATTTGAAAATAGGCCGATGAAATCTCGATAAACGAAACATTGTAACGAAAATACTTAAAGTTTACTAGAGGCAAGCTTGTGTTTGTATTCATGCTTCCCAACCTCTCATTCAAGAATCCACAAACGAATTTGGCGCTGCCTGACTAGTTTGACAGAGTTGGTTAGATTCAAAGGGTTCCAAATGTAAACTGGTTAGGTTTTGGACGGAATCGAACCAAAATACATGAAACACATGAAATCCTGCCTTCATGACACCATCTTCGAAAGTTACGGGGAAACTTAAAATCCTTGCCTTCGAACTCCATTATTCATTAGTCCTTGTTGTAGTCCATCTGTGTGAATTACCATTCAAGTGAAATTTATGCACTCTTGTTGGACGTGCCCAAAATCAACACTAAATCTACTCAACTTCAAAATCAATAGTAGGTGGATGAGTAGTTCATACAATTACAACATAAATTGTAGCTTAGTCAATTAAGGTCGAACTATTGTGTTAGTTTATGCGGCTTGTCAATAAACTACTTGCAGTATCAGAACTAACGATGAGTTTTGATATAACTACGAGAAACTGAAGTTCGTACAATTTTTCTTACACAACTTTTGACAGATCGTGAGTTTGTTTTCAAGTGCTATGCAAACATACTGTACAGTAACTATACTATCGATTATGTGTTGAAAGGTTAACCTGAATGCTCATTAAATATAGATCAAATAAGTGATTTCCACACTCTATATACAAAGTCGGTACCCAAAGATCGCAACCAAATTCAACATTCGCATGTTTGGTAAATAAGAAGTATCCTTCTGTTTAGGTAGCATAGACTTAAAACAGCCGCTGGAAACCCGAAGAATCTCACTGATATTTTCACAGACACCACTGAAACTCTAATCCAAATTGCTTCGGTGAAAACCAGTACCGAACAATTAGTCTGTCACATAATTGCTGAACAATTGATTATAAACAAACATTATTAAAATTGTTCAAACATTCGATATGAATGAGATGGCACACAAGACCTCTCCCGCAGTTTTCCAAACCCTATCGGAACGATTTCAGTCCATTTGAGAAAAAAGTTTTGTTATTCCTGTTCTTAAGATCCTCTAAAATTCTGAAAAGGTATTTGTTTACAGTCGACTACTGATATCGAAGTAATTATGATATTTAATATTGCCGACTGATTCCTCATGGTCAATAGTTGAAAACATAGACAATGAACAACATGATACACTCTTCTTCATCTCACATGGGTCTGTTGAACAGAAGCAAGTAAGCTATGAGTTAATGATATATTTGGAATATTTATGCGAAGTTTGTTTGTCTTACACCTTCAATGTGAATTTGTCTTTTGCAGGTTGTCGCTTATGTAATGAATAGTGTGAAGACCATCACCGTTGTTTGATACAACTAGTCAAGAACAACTCATAAGCACTTTTACTGTTCATCTGGGCCTTTATACATGAATCGTTTGCCATTGCGCATTATGTAGTGTACTCGTCTTTACACCTAGCGACTTTGACAACAAGAAGGAGGCTTCATCACACTTTTTTTTAACTAGATATTGCAGTTTTCTATTTTGTCAACAAGAAGACCGAGTTAAATGGGCAGCAGTCTAATACAGACATTTTGCGGATACGTAATTTTATACAAACTTTCACATACCAAGTTTATGTACCAAGTGTTTTAAGGGTTTCATAGTGAGATCTATGAAGTTAACGAACGTCCAATATCGACTCAAGCATTTCTTACTATGTACTCTATGAAATACATGGTTATCTGTACCTTGCTGAATTCACCTTCCAACCACGGATGAATGAAGATGGTAAGTCTATTTTTGGTTACTAACAATAACCAAAATGTGTGTGACACGTTGGTTTTAATCTAAAAAAGTAACACGATAACATTCGTTGTAAGATTTGACAAATTTCGCTTGATGGTGAATTTGTCTGTTTGATCATCGCAGCTATTAATCTATGATGATCATTGCTTTTTTAAATAAATTAATATGGTTAGTAAAAGATTAGTGTGACTGTGTTGCAGAAACGCAAGAAGATAAAGTTTTATCACTTACGCATCTCAACAGAATTTGGACAACTTTGCTTTCCAAAAAATGGTCCGTTTAATGTCCAGCTGAATCATCCTAGGATGTAGAATGAGGACAGCCAGTGTGTATTAGAATATCACAAATAGAATAGAGTTGTGTTTGAAAGAGCTTTGAGAGAAATCGACAGGGAATTTGACAAAATTGTAATTCCATTTGGAAAGTGTTCTTCTAGAAATACCTTGTGGGATGCACCCTTTCTCATACACCTGAGAATTTTTTCGTCGTCTTGATAAGGGAATCGTGAATAAACCATTCACGAATACAATATTTCCATTAAGAAGCAGCCTTCAGTTCACTTATAATGCCACATCTGCGGACACTTTTATCATAGTCTAACAAGTATGCCTCAGAGGTCTGCAGGCGAATTTATATCAATACCGAAGGATGACCAGTGCAACATATCTGCTCCGAGAAGCACAAACCATGATTTTGTGGTGCAGGATGCACATTCTGATAGGAAAATTAGGTTTTTGTTCCCTATTTACTCCAGCCTGTTCACTTCTGTTTGTTGTTGCGGATGATCTTTGGTCATCACTTGTTGCCCGTCGTTGGGATTCTTATTAAAATACCTCAATTATTTTGGCAGTTTACCCTAGTACTATCTCCGTACATTGTAACGGTCTAAATTAAACATAACTCGAGCACATTTGCAGCTATCACTGTCCCATTGTTTTTAGAAAAGAAGCACCAGAAATACAGTTGGTGTGTGTATTAATGAATCGGTAAGCGTACAACCTACATTACTGAAGTTTCAGTTGCTTTTATTCACCCCAGGACAAATCAATTTCTTCTGTTCATTCAAACTCTTGTTGCAGGTATATTCATATTCGGAAGAATATTCAAAAATGGTGAATGCATTCGTTGGAGCGATAAGTATCGTGAGGGATGTACACCAGAATACAAAGACATTGAGACGGATATCACAGCACTGGTAAACGAAAATGTTTTTTCCTTTCCCTTTCTCTACCGTGATGCAAATGTCCAACAAAACCAGGTAATATTTTCATTCTGTGTCTTCCTTCTTTCTGTTCAGCTGGAAAATGCGCTAAGCTGTGAAGAGCTAATCCGACGCACATGGGAAAATTGTGAACTGATGGATTTGTATCCCAGCTCACAAGGAGATTTGAAATTTCAAATGCGTGTTGGACTGAGGGATGAGGAGTTACTGTTGGAAAACATTGATATCGCAGCAGAAGATTACGCTAGATTGGTCAGAAATCTTATTTTGAAGCGTTTGGTCGAAATTAGCCGTGAGTTTTGATTATATTTAGTTTGAAATGGTGCAGTCAGATTGTTTAGAACACAACATGTACGTTTCTGCTGTTAGCCATAACTTGCTTGAGGTTGATTGAGAACTCACATAATCAGAAAACTCTTAAGCCATAAGTTATTTGGTTTATTGGTAACGTTCCATTCTTGTTACAGAAGTTTCGTCAGACCAGCTAGGTTTGAAGTATATTTTGCAGTCGGGAAACGCTCAAAATACGTAGTAGTCCGGGGTGATTAGCAGACATTGGGACTCTGTTATGCTTTAGACGAATGGTTTACAGAAGACAGTTCCAGAAAGTGGTCTTCTTGGCGTGAGACTACTGACCGGGTAAACGTAAGCTTCGACTGGTAATACAAAGGTATTATCCTTCGACCTGTAAATTTCCGTTTTTAAGTCAAACTTGACTTTACTCACAGTTTACGAACGTAATTTCTATACACGAATCAGCTCACTAGGCTTGATGCTGTCTCTGATAGACATTTCAAATTATTGTCATTCTGGCCATGGATTGTCAAATCTGAGATTCTGCCAAATGTGCAACCACTGCACTGTTGATGGATTTGGTCGAACCTGTCCCGAGCCACGCTGGATGGTGTTCTTTGATCCGTTTTGACAAACGCCTCGTCGTGCGACCTACATATTCTGCCGTACAACGGCAGGAGAAATGAGTTCGTACAATTTTTCTTACACAACTTTTGACAGATCGTGAGTTTGTTTTCAAGTGCTATGCACATACATATGTACATATAAACTATACTATCGATTATGTGTTGAAAGGTTAACCTGAATGCTCATTAAATATAGATCAAATAAGTGATTTCCACACTCTATATACAAAGTCGGTACCCAAAGATCGCAACCAAATTCAACATTCGCATGTTTGATAAATAAGAAGTATCCTTCTGTTTAGGTAGCATAGACTTAAAACAGCCGCTGGAAACCCGAAGAATCTCACTGGTATTTTCACAGACACCAACTAAAAACTCTACAACATAAATTGCTTTCCGGTGAAACCAGTACCGAACAATTAGCTGGTCACATAATTGACTGGGAACAATTGAATAATAAACAAACATTAGAAAATTGTTCAAACATTACGATATGAATGAGATGGCAAACAACGACCTCTCGCACAGTTTTACAAACCCCTATCGGAACGCTTTCAGTCCATTGTAGAAAAAAGTGTGTTAAATTCCCCTGTTATTAATCCTTCTAAAAAATTCTGAAAAGGTATTTGTTTACAGTCGACTACTGATATCGAAGTAATTATGATATTTAATATTGCCGACTGATTCCTCATGGTCAATAGTTGAAAACATAGACAATGAACAACATGATACACTCTTCTTCATCTCACATGGGTCTGTTGAACAGAAGCAAGTAAGCTATGAGTTAATGATATATTTGAATATTTATGCGAAGGTTTGTTCTTGCTTACTACACCTTCAAATGTGAATTTGTCTGTTTGCAGGTTGGCGCTTATGTAATGAATAGTAGTGACAGAACCATCATCCAGTGGTTTGATAACAAACGTACCACAGAGCAGCTGTTGTCATGAGCTTGGAAAACAAATATGAGTTGTGCTGCTTCGTATTTACGGAAAGCATGCTGATTTGTCAGTGATACTCTGCTTACAAATGTGTTTTATGTTATTTTTTCAATTACTGCAACTACTTTTCTGAAGGCTGTGAGTACACTTCTGTTTGCCTTTATAGCGTTATTGATAGAATATTCCCATCTTAAGTGCTTGAGATCAATACGCTTTTGTAACGAAAAACCTAAAAATAACCAGTGCTTCATTAGTGTATAAGTGACGTGTCTGTATACGGAAACAAAACATTCAAACTCTATCCCCTCGATGTGATCAGACAATCTGAGCGTTACTCACGAACTAATGTGACTGAACGTTTGCATATGGTTATTCAATTGTGCTCTAGATGACTTCAGTGTCACTGCAGTGAACACGGTTTCTTCAGGATAGAATAGCTGGAGTCCTAATCCAGGCTGTGGCAAGAATATACGCTACTGACGTGTTCTAACAAGATCGAACCCCGGTTATAGTGCTGCTTTTCGGAAAAAGCTGACTTAAATGTCTACAGGAACGCGATAGTTGCGATCGATCTTGAGTGAGGTTCAATCTGTGTGAAAGAAAATCAAAATCCTTTACTACTCACCAGCAACATTCAGATTTTCCAACATAGGTTGGTATATCATACGTGATTTACTATGTTTTCACTTGTATTTATTTTCGGATGTATGGGAAGGGTGTAAGTTCGAATTTTTCAAATATATTTCGCAAGTAATAAGATTTTAAACGTTACCTGATTATAAAACTTTGGACTTCAGTCTGATTCGAACAATCCGAACTAAATAGTCTTAACTTTGTCACACTACTCAATAGTAATACGATTTACTATACAGCCCAAATATACTTAAATGTCCTTGGTTGTTCCCTATTGGTTACGCATAGATTATGCTCTACAGGGTTATTCTTTAGAGTCAGTGTAATAGTACATAACTTGGTGATTCTACTTTGCTAAATTAATTACATTTCCAAAATAACTGGCTTGATCACATCAGCCTGACTGAACAAGTAGGTATGCATTACGGCAAACTAGGGTCTTAATGTTTTCATTAAAAAAATTAGTTGACAAACGTCTTTTTGGAACAATTCCGGAAAATTATGGGCCAACACAACCGGGAAAGGATGCTCCTGGGGAACAATTAGTCGCGTGGTTAGGTCTGGAAATTAACAGGATAACTGATTCATCAAAGGCCACAGATAACTTTATCGAGTTTAAGTCACACGTTAAGATTCTGTCGGCTTATCTACAGATTGTCTTTAAAATCGTTCAGTTGTTTGTGACTGACATCGTATGTGTGTGTATGTGTATTCAAGCACGTTCATTTATGGACATCGATCGTAAGATGTGTGAGACCTTCAGGACCATTTGCAATACAGTATGTACAGTCCGCAAATTTACATGTCTGAAGACATTCAAGTGAGGAACAAGATTGAATCATAAGATTACAGGCTTCGAAAATTTATGCCCCGTATTCACATGACGTCTTGGATTACTTGTGGAACGTTCCAAAGTTTCACATTCATTCAATTTCACTCACGGACTGTCAGTCCGAAAGAAATATGGGCAGCGTTTAAAAGAAGAGAAAAATGGCCGAGAATTACTTCACATCCAAATTGATCCAAAAAGCGAATTGGAAAAGTTTGTTTAATTCATTTGGAAGTAACCGTGTTTTGTGAACTGTTAAACAGACAAAAGCTCACTTGGAAACCTCACTGTTTAAAACAGTTTTGTGAAAATTAATCTGACCTTACTGTTACATTTATTTGAAGATCACCATGTTTGTCAATTTTATTGCTACAGTAGTCACCACAATTGATTGTGAGTAGACAAATCCGCTATGTAGTTCTTGAAATCTGGTCACGCACAGCTTGTAGTGACCGGCGACTATGTGGCTTCTCTAAGTATCCTGGCTGTAACCGTGTTTTCTCGCTTATCTGTTCTGTACACACGTCTGCTATAAGAGGCGCTGAT
>LOND01000214.1:15605-71346 GCA_014220965.1 Paragonimus kellicotti
ATCGCTCGACTGGATGGGACCAACGGGCGAGGCATGACTGGCAAAGTAAGTTGGACGACCTGATCGGGGGAGCCGTTATTCCAACACTCAACGGAATATCCTGACACGGCCGCGAAATACGGTCAAAGCTCACAGCAGATAGATTGCGGACAACACGAGCGACCGGGCGAGCTATTGCTCAACAAGATCGGACTAACGGGCGAAGAGTGACAGGCGCCCCCCCCCCCCCCCTCGGTAGAAGGCGCTAATCACACACGTAAACCGGGCAGAGGTGCACACGAAACGTGAACGGAAGCCTGGACGTGTTGTGGACTGGATTGATGACTCATAAACGCGAACACATGCGTAGCGTGGTAACTATTGCGTTGATCAATAAAGATTGTGCTTTATTGGACGCCTTTTCGCTACAATATAATGCATGGTACGGTAAACGTCCAGTTAGCACACGGAGTACGTGACCCAACCATTGCAGGTTGTGCACATGAGTAGTTGACGGTTCGTACATATCGATGACCTGTTGGGTTAAATTGGAAGGTGTGACCACCACACGCAGAGTCACTCTTACTAGGGTGGCTGTTAGGTAGAGGTCTGAAAAACCACAGTCTCATGATCCTCCAAGGCGGAGGTTAGAAGAAGGTTGGCATCTCTTTCCGGAAACGTACTGGTGTTGGTTCACTGTCACCCACCCACTGCCTTGTGGTACACGCTTCCGAGCCGAAGGCTTGAAATACTAAGCATCCGTCATATGTTCCAGCATTCATTTGGTAGACTTTTGTCTGACATGGTTCACGGAAGAAAATTACTGATAAATAAGCCCCAACCTAGGTCTGTTAGTCAAGCGGTACATAACAGTTTAACTTGTCAGAACGATGTGTGAAGCTTGCACACTATACTTTCGATGTACTTTAGTGACCTAACTTAAGGTCAGTGTGTGAAAAAGCCGATTTCGGTCCTTCAAGACGACTGCAACGATTCACGTCCAAAACGTATTTATTCTATGGTTCCGGGAGGTTTCCTCTTCAGCGTAAGTATGCGCGATCAACAAGTAGCCCTCTCTGCAGTTACGCATACGAACTAACACCTACACTGATAAATGATTGGCTGCGTACAGGCGAGATAAAAGGCTTCTCGTATCTTGTGAAACTGTTTCATGTTTCTTGTGGGGTTCTTCCTAAGGAGGAACACTTTATACACTATTAATCCGTTTCACAAGGCTATCATAAATTAAGTCTCATCTGAACTCCAGATATTCTATTGCGGATTTCTTTTATATTCCGAATACTCAAATTAACAAACAGTTTTCCCCATACTTGAACACATCAACTCAAGATGGATTGAATTAGACTGAAACGACAAACTTCCTGTTAAGAAACAAGCTCGGAATTACTCGACAACCAGCCTTGTGAGCGACGCGTGTGATAAGTAAATCAAGAATACTTAACACACATTTGGTTGGTGACTCCATTACAATTCCGAGCCTCTTCAGTTGTCACCAGGATTACCTTGTAACCTGAGGTTAATTGTGACCACCTAGACCACCGAGGTGTTAACACACCACGTTTGACGGTATTCTTTTCGGAATAGCCTATCACAGTAACCGAAGCCAAATGACATCTGCTCATAAGACTCACCGCGAGTCGTTCGCACTGCACCACCTGTGGTTTCATTCACACATCATGTATTCAGTTTAAATCCGAAGGAACAAGATCAAGAGGAGTGTAAGTGGAGGTCTTTGTGATTCACTGGAGTGACAATGGTTAATCAAACGACAGTTGTCCGTCGAAATCAAAACATTAGAAAAGACCTCAATGATAAGACCTAGGCTGGAAAGAAAGACATTGAAAATATGATGCAAAAGATAGTTCAAGATAGGAGTACACAATATTGCATTCTGTATAGGGTGAAAAAAGAAAACAAATTTAAATTTGGACTGAAAATAAAACAAAAACATCTATCACACGATGCACAAACAGAATTTAGATGCCTGTCTGTAGACCAGGTTTCTAAAACACGGAGCGGGTAACCTAACGAACGACGGTGGTCGCTGGTTGATACGAACAGTAATTTTTATATGATACAAATTACTTATATGCACTCACCGTCACTTCACTCATCTAACAATTCGAGACGACCAGCGCTTTCGTGGCTAAATTCAGAGCAGTAGCACGACCTATGACATCTATGGTTTTCTTTTGTACTGCGCGCTTCGGTTTACAGCCAGTCATGGAATATTTGGAAGCTGGTCTAGACTGTTAAGTAGCAGTTCTTCCTTTATGAACGTTGATTAGACCTTAAAATAATAACGTATAGTATAAACAATAAAGTATAGCTTTCACAATCGCTTTGCACGAAAAGATGACAAGCAAACATGAACTGAATGTACTGGTAACCTAAACAAGGTCCANTCTGCTTCCTGTGGGCTTTTGGACGGACCTCCCTTCCGCGTTGAGGTATTCCGCCAAGTGTTGGAATACTCTCACCTCCGGCTTGATAATCCACCACACTCGCCCCTCCTTTAAATAACTTGCTGCCAGTGTGCTAAGTGTACAGCATTGATCCATCGCCCGCGAGGACCTTGGTTAATTTGAAAGCTCGTATTCCTGCAGTTCGTGACGGTAAATGGTCCATTCCACCGCCTTCTAAATTTTCCTGCGCCGGGGCCGGATGTTTCTGGTCGACCGTAGTCTCTTACTTTCACCTGGTCTCTGATTCTGAACGGGCGCCATTTATGTATGTTGTGCCTCACGTCGTATGCTTGCTTATTTCGGCGTTGCCTTTCTGTTGTCCGTTCAAGCGTACGGTGTTCCAGGTGTCGTCGTTCTTGCTGCACTAATTGCCCCTCTCTGGCTCTGGACACGCAGACATCCAAGAGAATTCTCAGTTCCCTCCCGTATGTCATTTCAAATGGCGAACTCTCAATTGTTGCATGCTTCGTCGTGCGATATCCAAACAAAACATCCGGCAGTCCGTCTTCTCAGTTATCACCTCTACTATTCAGCCATTCCTTCATTGTACGATTGAACCGCTCCGTCAATCCCTTCGTTTGTGGATGGTACGGCGATGTTCTCAGGCGCTGTATCCACCAATCCTTCAATATCTCTTGAAATTGCCACCCCTCAAAACACGGGCCCTGGTCCGTGATAACTCTGTGGGGTACTCCAACTCGAGCCAGGACACTGTTCACAAAAACGTATGCAACTGTTCCGCTAGTTTGACCTGCCGTTGAAATGGCTTCCACCCATCGTGTAAAATGGTCAATCACAACAACTATGTAGCGATTTCCATTTGGACTTGTTGGGAGCGAACCGAAAATGTCCATGCCCCAGGTGTGCGCGGCTTCCTCTGTTACGATCGACTGCATCGACGGTGTTGTCGTCGCTGTCTCTCGGTTATGTTGACAATGGGGACAGGCTCGAATGAAATCAATCACATCTTTCCGTATCGTGGGCCAAAATACCCTTCGCTGCAGCAGTTCGAACAGGCGTTCTCGTCCCATGTGAACATCTGTGTGTGCCAGTCGAATCACACGTTCCCTCTGGTCCACCGGAATAAATGGCAATCTTCGATACGGAGTGCAATGTGTACCTAAGGTTGATTATTGAAACGATAGATCATTTGACCCGTGGTGGCCGTGAGTGGGTGCAAACGATCCCAGCTCGCCCTGTCTTGTTGCGTTGATCCGTTAAACTCCCACGCTGAANAATGTGTACCTAAGGTTGATTATTGAAACGATAGATCATTTGACCCGTGGTGGCCGTGAGTGGGTGCAAACGATCCCAGCTCGCCCTGTCTTGTTGCGTTGATCCGTTAAACTCCCACGCTGAAATTTTGCGCTGCAAAGCACACAGAAATGATCCAGTAGCGCACAGCAACCATGGGGAAGTACACCTTGGCGGAAACAGCATCAACAATAAAGTGGTCATCTCAACATCAGAGACGGAAACACATCAATAGTCAACGCTAACGATCAACGTCTATGCAGTCATGAATGAAAGGGCAAACCCTAGCTGACAGAAGAGAAACGTGATAACTAAAAAGAAACCTTCTGCACCCAACCACTACACCGTAGTGTTGTATAAATTTGGGAAGCAAACAACCAAAATCAAAACGTCAACAGCTTCCTTGACGTTTTTATTGCCTTGTCTCATAAACTGTATTACCTTCACAGATAACTCAATCAAATAACGGCAACACATCACTCAGCCCGCCATCTAAGTTAGTCTTCGAAAACGAACTCCGAATCGCGAACGCTTCAGTCCATGAGATGAACTCGTCTTAACTCCTTAGTGAACGATTGCACGCGGCTATTTTTAATAGTTAGGTCAACTTCCCCTCCCCTCCTCTGTTTTCTTTCTTCCCATATAGGTTTTTTCTTCTTCGCGGTTGTGTGGCAGTTAAGCATCAGTGTGAATCACTGATGCATCGCCATCTATGATCATGATGTACGATTGCACTTTTTTCACCAGGTCTGCTTACCACACACCTTGGACCAGCTAGTTGAGGCATTAGCAGAGTTTTCCGTGGCATTCTTAGTATATAGCCTGAACATACAATTTTCCGAACACATGAAGATTAAACAGATCTCGCTCGGCACTCATCACCAGATACCCGCTTCGTAGCCTCTTCGTTGCTTACTCGTTGGATCCAATCCATCGAATGCAGACACTGATGACCAACTACCCTGAGCAGACAGGCTTTGCAACAGTAAAGTAGCCATAGAGATGATTGTCACCAGAAATATACCAGATTAGCAAACACCTACTCAACCCTAGAGGACTTCTGCTCCATTCCCTTTAACCCCACAGCTGATGATGCAACTTTCTAGGAACCCATAACCGGCCAACAATATCCATAACTCAATTACCTAACGTTAAGTCAAGGTAATTGCGACAGTATTGCAGAAGCAACTTGAGGCTGTAAAGTGCACAAAAAGTCGGAAGGAAATAAAGCAGTGAGACGCTAGCGGCGATCGCCTACCGTGCCCAAGCGAATGGAACTGGGTGTCAAGGAGCATACATATGTGCATGCTCACACCGCAGTGAAGTGCTTTGTAAATTATTGCATAAAATGACGAACCCCTACGACGGCTTATATCAACCTTTATCCAAGCGTCAGTGGATCTTCCTCAATGAGTCAACCCAAGGCTCAGGCCAACAGTTGTCAAGCGTCCAGTGAGTATCAACATGTATCAAGAGTGGCTTGCAAAGAAGTCACAAGTACTTTTTCAAAGCATCTGCACGAAAGGAAAGCATGGGGAAATTATCTAAACTCCAAGACTACTGTCGAAATTACCGTAGCCTGTTTTTCAACGTGGTTTGCATGGGTAACTTGTAAGGGAAAAAAACTCCGCATCCAGTGCATGTTAACAGGCAAAGATTATTTTCACCGCCACTGATCACTCGCTAGAAGAGGTTCATTGGCGCTCTGGTTAATAGACAACTTGGTGACTTACAATTATAGGGTCACCAATTCGGACGATAAAGCCGATGCAAACATCCGAGTGACCCGCGCAGTAGGATCAGACATGAAACAGATCGAATGAAACGTGCGACCGGCAAGCGTGCATCTTGAAGGTAACCTGTGAAAAGACTAACTACTAGGACAGTAAAGTCGCCGAGAAATGCTGAACCCGATGGCATGCGAACAACCACCAGATTAATACACCATCGCATCTAACCAGTTTAACGAAAATGTTCGCTAGGAGGACGCAGAGTTATTCAAGTCGCTCCATTCGTCAGAGTATAACACAAAACACACAATTCATAAGGTAGACAGCTGTTGCTTAATAACTGTTGAGATCACTGTATGCTCACTCTGCAAGTAGGGTGAGGGTTTATGGACAGCTGTCTCGGGAGTTCATCACTTCTAGTGGTGTTCGTCTCAAGGTGTCCGATTTCCCTCTTCCTGTTCAATTTTGTCATGGACGACATTCTGGGGGTGCGTTTGAGAAGTCCAGTGAACTTGGTGTTGAGCTTCTTCCTGACGCTCGTTGACAGATCTGGAGTATGCGGATGACACTGTCTTATTTAGCCCCTCCCCGAAGACATGCAAACCATGCTGAACAAGGTGAATGACCGGGCTGGTTTGTATGTAATGCGTCGTACCTTCAAAAAAGCAAGGTGCTGCATCAAGACGGGGCATTCCCACTTCTACTTTCTTTATTGCAGTAATCCACTTGAGACTATGGACAGTTTCACCTACTGGGGTAGCATTATCTCGTCAACTTGTAATATTGCTATGAGATATCAACGAGGATAGAAAAGACACGAGTTGCCTTTGCCAAACTGCGTCATCTGTGGCGTCGAAAAGACGTTCGATAGTCGCCCAAAGGAAGAGTATATAATGCTTGTGTGCGTTCTGCTTTGCTCTATGGTTCGGAAACATGGCCTGTTCACAAGGAAGATATCAACAGGCTTGTTGTGTTTGACCATCGCTGTCTCCGCCAAATAGCCCACATTAAGTGGACTGATCGCGTGAGCAACACTGCCGTTCGTCGGCGCGTATTCCGGAACGCTCCAGATGCACAATCTATTGGTCAATTGATCACGTTGCACAACCTGCAATGGTTAGGTCACGTACTCTGTATGCCAGCTGATCGCCTACCGTACCGGGCATTATATACTGAGGCCACCAACAATTGGGTGAAACCACATGGTGGTCAAGCGACACCGTGGTCACGAAATATGAAGACCCTGACTGCTCCATTGAGTAAAGTTGGTAGGTATCGCCTGCCTGCACGGAGTCATTGTGACCACTCAAACCGCCGGTTACAGACGATATCCGAGATAGCGGCGTGTCGCAGTCAATGGCGTACCTGCATCCATACCGTTTCTAGTTTTTCCGCTTAAACTCCTTTTATCAATTTTCAACCTTCTTAGTAGCGTTTTCTTCTAGGATATTCCACAACACTGTTGAGTTGAGCGGCAACCCGAGCCACAGAACCTTTTGGTCAGGTTCATGGCTGCTATGGTGATGATACCACTGTCAAGAGAACGATGACTCCTGATATTCCCTCGTCGTTTATCCAACTATAAAAATAGCTCTGCTGTATGCCCATAAGGTCGTGTCTCGCTACCTGAGCATCCTTACGCAGTCAGCAGCGAGACATACAATTCTATCAGTGCAACTGCTTTTCGTCTGACTGCTCTCATTCGACCTGTCTGACAAGGTTGCATCTGGAAGGATCGAAGTCCTCGTCAGCACAGCCCGCCGGATGAAAACAGCACACAAGCCCGGCCACCACGTCATATAGCAGTATTGGTCAGTAGCGGCGGCCCAATTCACAGTACCTTCTGGTCAGGCTCTTGGCTGATACGATGATGAATAATTGTCATAACAATAACAGTGGTGTTGGACACCACAGGTTGCGTGTGGATTGTATCCTAACGGGCCACCCAAAATAGATGACACGGGTGGCAATGGTGTAATGGAGCGGATAAGACCATCAACAGCGAACTTCACGACGACCTAACGCACAGGTGTCCCTTAAACAACTACAATCGAAACACAGCAAATTTCCATCGGGGAAATTAAACCACCAAGAAAACCAGATATACATCGCCCAAATGATGCCACGTCCGTCGGAAAACATCCGTCCGCACATGAACCTGTCCCGTCATCGTCTAAGTCAATCTTTTGATACTCCGGCAAGTTCTTCTTGAAAATCACAGACCAGAGTGCATAGTAGGAATGTAAGCCAAAGGTAGATCCAAACACCTCAAAACCAAGGCAACTAGGCAAGAACACAGCAGTCCCCTAGACAGTCGTTCAGGCCTAAGAGGGATACATTCGAAGCGCTGGAACAATACCGCAGGAGATTATCGAAAAGCTAAACAACCAAACGCATCACACCAATGTAAAAACAACTGTGAAACAGTCACGCCTTGAGCAACAACTACTGGCTGAGTCGAGTAGTGCCAACCAAAAAAGTCCCAAGAACAATGGTCTGAAACAAATCCTTTTCCGTCTTGAAACCACCGCACAAATCAGCTTGTCAAGAACTTGATTAAGAATGTCGCCTAGAGAACAGGTAAAGCAATACCGAAAACACAAGGATTTATCGTCCCACGGTAGGCGAAAATCGATGCTTAAAACGTCCAACAATCGACAAAAACAGCCACACCGGGATTAGTACCCAGTGAAAACTGGCTTTTGACCTTTAGAGAAATGTGAAAAACATAGTGTACAATAAGCGGACCGTTGACGCCACGTCCCAAATGCCAACACTGACTTGCCGAGAGCAAATATATCAGTACGGATTGGAAATGATTCTCAGACCCCATCGAATGTTGACTTTCTTCAGTAGCGACGGATCAGCGGGGCGCCTGCTAACGACACCAATCAACAATAAACCGAGGTACGAATCACAACCTCCTTTAAAAACAGCAATATGCGGTAAATGGCGCTCGCACGTTAGGCAAATTTGCCGTATTGACTAGACTACTGGTCACTCGAACAGATGTCCTAGATTGATGATAACGAGGCCTACCAGACACCATAATATTAAATATACGAAGTGCATGGAACCTGACAACGGATTAGTCCACGAAGGCGGATACACCTAAACGCTTCAGGCTCAGATAGCTATAAACAGATGACTCGGGGCACGTGAAGAGGCAGCAATAAATAAGCTGAAACCGTCGGAAAATTTTGGATTATCAATCTATGTGGCTAGGAACTAAAAGGGACCGAATAAAATAAAATGTGCATACACTGCCGAAACTGGCGAGCAGCTCGTGCAGGATGTACATGCCAGGACAGCTAGAGAATAGAGCACAGCGCTGTACAATTACCAGACGTATCTGACGAATCGGTAAAATATCGCGGCGGTCAAAAAGTGTGGTCACGAAGTATGCAGACCCTGAATGTTTCACCGAATGAGGTGGGTGAGTTTCGTCTGCCAAGTTGAGTCGTCGTGCTTCACTCAGATCGCTGACGGGAGACCCTGGCCCAAATGGCAAGGTGTCGCGGTCAATGGCGCTTCCGCATTCACATTATTTCCAGTCCTTCCGCTCAGACTTGATTTGCGAGTTTTCTTTCTGTAAATTTTTCTTCCCGGTTATTTCACGCCACTGTTGAGATGAGCAACGGCCTGAGCCACAGTACTTTTTAGTCGGGTTCTTGGTAGTTGTAAATGAATGGCAATAGGCCGTGCTTAAAATTAAACTGGTTTTGAAGAAATATCAATCAACACAAACTACACGCTACCAACACGACTCATGTATCAAATATAAATGAACCCCAGAAGGTTAAGGAGCCTTGTCGCACCATCTAAAATTTCAGTCCGACTGGGTACACGATACACCGTTAAAGCGATCCAGAACAAGAACCTAACGCATGCAAAAGCAGTGCGGAAGCATTGAAAAGACGTCGTGGAAGCGTTTTGTCATAAATTAAGATCACAAGGATCGGGATTGAAGTAACAGCATGGAGGTAATGCAAGGGCCACTAACGTGAACTAACTACTCAAGATGGTTCAACAGTCGTCAATGAGAGTCAGTGCATCAAACACTGAAGCCTTTAAAGAAGGAACACGAGCAAAAAATAACGGGCAAATAAGTACACCATACATGGGAAACTAATTGGATATGTACAAAAATGAGCCAATAACCCTAAAATTCGGAAACAAGGGCTGTTGAGCAGTTAGTCCAGACGTTTAAAGTAAATAGATCAACCTAGAACAATGCGCACAAGGAAATAAAAGCGACCAAACCGAAAAGCCAGTCGTGGAAGACGTATGTAAAGTGCACTTAATGTCCGTCAAAAACAGGAATGAGATGCCGAAATCACATCTTTGGAGACCATTTAGATACAATGAAAAGAATCGTTGCTTGTGAAAGCAAAAAATCTAGCTTGAAAAATAAATACACTTGACAATGCCAAGCTCGTGCCTGCGACGGTCTGGAAGCACGATTCAAAAAAAGGCTGAATCTACTTGTAGATAAAGAGGGCTTCTAACAGCAAACATAAAAGACAGAAGAGACACGCTAACAGCTCAATGTGTATATCACAGAATGAATATCTTACAGAGTTTTAGGCTACACTTGCGTGAAGAATAGCGAAAAAATGTAATCAGAACAAGCGATTGACCAATGAGTAGAATAACAGCAAGATGGTGTTAAAAAATAACTACTACGTGCGAGAACTGAGTGATAAGGCACGACACAAACACGAGTGAAATAAACTCAAAGACTAGACGATACCCGTTGAGGAGGGGATACGCGTGGCAGATTAGCAAACTGCAACTGGTTCACAGAAGTCGGCTGTGTACAAGATCACCTCAACTGATCCACGGTTGGAGGCTCAAACATAATTGAAGAACTGGAAAAACTTATGTACAAATAATATACACAGGAAGTATTTTTAAACCTTCCTTTGAAAGACAATCAGGGGTTGGCAGCGACCGATACCTTTTTAGGAGTCGAATGGGATGAAACCGGTGGTTGTGAGACAGCCGTCATGGTATTAGTTGCGTGCGGAAGGGTAGTATTTGTTGAACCTCTGTTGAGTGAGCTATATGAGCTGATGGAGGAACTCAATTCATGCACAACAGGGCTCGGTGTAGAATGATGCGTAGAGCATGGTATGGAATGAGAATTATTGAAATTCTTGAAAACATGGCGCGGTGCATATGATTGCAAAGACATATCAACCTTTTGTTCTAACTGCCCGGTGTGCGCAATCTCCATACTTTGCGTCGGAAATGCACCAAATGAGTTTCCACCAGCTACCGTGCAATAAGCAGATCCGTTTCCACCAGCGACGGTCCCTGATAAACTTGTATGACCAGCTGGGATGGTTAGAAGCGTTTGGTACGTCTGGGTAATCGATGTCATGGGTTGTGAGCAATTATTGTTGCCAGCGGCAAGCGGAATCCACACTCCACCCGAATTGACCGCGTTCATTGCGCGATTGAAGGCAGGTCCAGGACATGATGCAGACTGTGCCAAATACCCGGCATTCTGTGTGGGCGTGGGAGTCGGAAGAAAGTGCAGCAGTACCGCAGGATTGGAGGAAGTAAAACCTGAAGCATTAGACTGTGACAAGTACGCACCGAGTGCAGTGGAAGGGTGTCCAGGTGTAGCAATACGGTAAAATCCCGGCATAAAAGCAGCGCCTGTCTCTGGTGACTGCACAGCAGCAACTCCCGGGGGATGAATTAAGGTGGGATGATTACCAGCCGCAGCCGCCAGGGCAGCTGCCTGCGGTGAATAGAACGTAGGATGGTTATAGCCAAAGTGTTGCGCTGTCGTGGGATTCATAGACCCCGAGATGTCACCCTGTGGAAAGTATTGAGGCAAATTGGGATTCGGGCCTTGACCGGACAAATGAACGCCCCCAGTTGGAACGCCAGTAAGCTCCATGCGAGAAATAGGATTTAGTAGCAAGGCGGGGGATTGGATGAACTGATGCAGTTGAGGTGCAGCAATCAAGGGAGACTGAACGACGTTGGATGACACTGCAGGGAATGAACCAGGACGGTTCAGGGAGGAGTCCGTCAACAGGTCATTTGAAAGTAAATTGCTCTGGTTGCTGGTCGCAATAGATTGAGAAGGATCTGAATGCGACCCTACAGATGATGCAATGAGAAAGTTTTGTTTGGAAGTGAAATCAGACTTATTTACTCCACTTACGGCGTTCGGTGAGCTAGTGGGTACGCTTTCCGCCGGCCTCACATGGACCGCATCAGTGGGAAATGAAACGGTTTGGTCGACCGATGACTCTGCAATACGCCGGATACCAACCGGACAACCGTTAGGCATATAGGTAATAGTTAGCAGCGGACTTTTGAAGACAGCATCAAGCAACTCCTCTTTGGTTGTGGAAATCCAACGCAAACGGTTAAACTGCAGCAGATCCGTAATCGGGCAGATTCCCTTGTTGGCCTCCAAGATGGAAACAAGATGGGCATCGCGGTTTAGGTTTGATTCGCTGAAATAATGTTCCCTGAAAATTCAAGGATGAGAAAAGAAAACCTACGGTGAATAACATCCAAATGGGCAAAAACAAAAAACGAAACAACACTAGCTGTATCTCATTAATACACCATACGATGAGAGTGATACCCGCAACAATGACACAATTAAACCTATTTGTTAGTACACGTTATGCGCTCTCATTCAGTCTATGCTTTGTTTATTTGCAACTGGAGATAGGTAACGATCCGGAACCGAAGAAAACAGCCTGGGATACATTTCCTTGGTGGGTAAAGGGAACAAATCAGCTCGGATTGGACACTAGTGGTGATTATGAAGTCTCGATCTTGAGGCGTAACCATGGGTGTCGCAACTTTTCCAACTAAATTGACCATCAACGTCAGTGCGTTGCTCCCGGACACTGGACATGCCACTCAGTAAACAATTATGTCCCACAGTATGGTCAGTCTCAGGATATCAAAGAAAGCATCGTGAAGGATAGTCCAATGATGATTGCAGCCCCGTAACATGAGCGATATGTGAATACGTTGCTAACATACTCGTGTAGACCGCGTGCAACTGCCCGTGTTAGGACAACAGTAAACAAATAAAGCAAGCACAAGTCCTAAGCTCCATCTGTACTAATTCAAGTTATCAGCCAAATAACGATAGGACTGAAACTATACATTCGGTCCATCAGCTGACTAAAAGCAAAGGAAACAGTGATATCCCAAAGTTTTGGCCTTAAGGTCCCAGGGAGGCAAGTTCTTTGCGAAAGAATGAAGCAGTTCGACCCTGGAAAAGTCGTAGAATTCACCTGTTCTTAGTTTACTCGAGCATGGTCGTTAATGACGAGCATTACAACGCAAAGCACACTACACATTTCATTTACCAAAATGTATGAAGCTATAGCTGTTCACTACTACACATACATGCAGACGCATGTGAATACGTACATCTATACTCAAGCCGGCCGTTAACCGAAGACGCCGACGTATTCGCATCATACATGCGTCCTGTTGAATTACGTTTGTTGTCAACCATATACATGATGTATCCGACGAACTGTGCATGATTTCACCCACTAGCATTCACTCAGTCAAACAGGTGCGCAAACACGCTACGCCGAGCATAAAAATGATTGAATGTCAGATTTGGGGGCACGCGTGAGGGCACAAGTACCCCGGTCGGAAAACCGTTAAACAGTCAAATAAAGCACAACGAATCAGAGGCATGTAGTCGAACCGTGGCATTCACAATATTAAGGTAAACACACATGGTCTTACAGGTTTTACAGTATTACAATGGTTAACGTGCAATGAACGGGACAGAACATCGAATGAAAAACTACTGATCGAATGCATTGTCCACAGTCTGTATCTGTAATCGACATAAAGATGTCCTGAGCTACGCAAGAGGTGGAATGTGGCTGCATCAGTCCCGTATACCACGACCAGTTTTACTTCTGCCAACTCACGCGGATCGCTGTTCGGTGGTGTCCGATAGACTTGCAATTGACGACAGACTACAGATGACATCACTCCGTAAAAGTCAGCATGATTATATCAAAATATCGAAAATTACTTCGGAGATATATCGAAAAATGTTTGATTACGCGAACGTGTTTGTGCGATACACTGAATGACTGATAGAAGTAGAAAACTTTCAGGACAAACAGCTATCCACAAGATCCAAAACGACACATAGCATCAAGGACTAGTTAAAAACTTCAACGATACTAAGATATTACGACCAGAAAAATTGAAATTATTGGCCAGTTAAGTTTTGGGAAATAGTATAAAAAAACACCCGCTCAAACTGTGCGATGTGAAGGACAGCACATCAACTTTTGCAGCTGGTGTAGTTTACGGACGACATAACAAGTACAGTAGAGAAGGTAGTTTTACCCTACGGTGCGCCTGAAAACATCAACCGACTTGAAAGAGACCATTAAACGCAGACAAAAACCATGGAAATATTGACCGAAGGCATACAGTGCAGCATTACACAGAATGACAGAGAACCTGTTTGGGCTAGTGAAAATGAATCACTCGACTGACTCGAAATAAGAATGTCGAGTAAACAGGTAGTATATCCGATAAGAGAACCAGCAGGCCCATGATAACGAATAGAAATATTTGACCGGCAATGCGCCCTGTGCAATGAAGTAGGGCATAGTTCAACATATTGCGCACATCCCTGTGTACAAGCGAGGCCGTCTCGATGCAAACAGTACTCGGGTACATTCACGACGTAGGCCCGTCTGGACAGTGCTCATAAAGATATCTTGCCAGTTTTTTAGTCCCAAAAAGAGCAATAAAAAAACGTCTCAAATTCGCGAGCAACTGCAGAGGAAGTACAGCCATTCGATCGGTAAAACTAAACTCCAGTTGAGGGCCTCGATAGCTCAGTTAGTCCGGTGATGCGTTCCATTCACATGAAATTCGACCAACATGCACGTCAAAATCTGCGGCTATTTCTGTGAAGATTAAAAAAATAGATATATTTGTCTTATTGAGACGAAGACTAATGAAACATAGTCCGAAATAATGCATGGGGTCTAGCTCTCCGCAGCTTCGAGCATCCCTAGAGATTTGCCGATAGACCAAGTGGATTTCGAATATGGCACCGGTAACAGAAATAACCGTTGGTCACTATTTCGGTACGACGTCCTCCCAACTCTGGCGTGCCAGAGTCCAGACTCGAATCCCATCGAGAATGCCGGTATAACTTGAGTACGTTTTTGGTACATACAGGATGTAGGGTGTGGCAGTTTTTTGCGCAACCTGTACAGCATATCGAAAGGGGTGGCGAAAGCCATCAAAGTTAGGGACAAAATCAATTTCCAGTTAAAACTGCATCGGAGTTCGGGAACCGAAAACGGGAGATAAGCTATTTTTATCAAATAACTGCTGTTTTTCATATGAAAAGCGTTCACGGCATATATGGGTGTGCGTCATGGGAATGGTTCGCACGTTCGCCGAGTAGTCAGGTAGTCTTCATTTGGATAGAAAAGGCCAAAAGCGCATATCTGGTCTTAGACTGGTCGTCAATCAGCTAACTTGATTACTTGCCACGTGTACCAAAAACCTGTCAGCAGCAGTTCTGATAAAAACAACCAGCATGAATCAATCGCCACTTCATGCAATCAACTGGCAGTTGCTTAAAAATATTACAGAAACCGGCCATATCCAGTACGTGCAATGTTATACTGTCGCACTATATTCGAAGCACTGAAAAGTTACATACATTCTGAGTATTTTTAAACCGGGAACAGATCTGTACACATACATTATGGAAATTTTATAATCACTAACAGAAGTAGAAAATTAATGAAGTAACTCACACATGGTGCCTAATGTAGTCCACTTTAGACGTGAATTTTACAAACTTCGTTTTGTTGGCATTACGGGGAACAAAAAACACTCGATCCTCCACAATCACCACATCGTCGGATTTCGCACGCTTTTCAATTGTGGTTTCCTCCTTCATGTTTAAAGAAACATCCTCATTTATCGAAGCCGATCCATTAAAATCATCAATGTTCACATGACCAGTAGCAGAACGGAGTAAGGAGGCCACTGCAGGATGTTCTCTGAGACAAGTAGGAAATATTACATTATTCCAGCCAATGTTGTCTATGAAGGTGATCATTTGATTGATGTCAACTACTTCCGCCTGAACCTCCGAGTTAGTGGTAACCTTCGAGAACCCAGTGTTCGATGCGGGAGCCGCAGTAGGAACTCGCTGGATAGCACCTGGAACGGGCCCTGCAGTCTGGTCCACAGATAACTGAGGTAAGGCATGAACTTGTGGCAATTGATTGGGACTGACACCTGGGATACTTACGGGCTGGGCAGGAGAAAGTTGTAGACTCGGTCCCCATAAGGCACCACCCATTCCAGTGGCACCAGGAATATAGTAGGTAACTAGGGATCAACAGAAATCAAGAAAACATAAATAGCACAAATGGTGAGCAAAAGGCATTGTACGCAATTGACAAACACCACAGCGGTCCGTAGCCAATATACAATGCATTTGTAGCTCGGGAACTGGAAGTTGAAAGTCTATCAGGTCTGTTTTTTAAATCATCAGGCGTTCGCTGGCAGGTCGATGCGGACGAGATAACCGAACGATGCAAACTTAAACACACACGGTCACAAAAACACGAATTTCGGACCTGCAAACATCTGGTCGGTGGTCGCGACTACCTTCTACGAGCGATAAGCTCTCCTCTCCTCTGCACCGAACACTGCTGGGAAGAAGCGGCCGCTCTAAAACATTAAGTGGCGGCCACTGTAGTCTACATTCCAACTGTACTTTGTACATACGAATTGCGTCAAGGAACAGATGGCGTATCGCCAAGTATGTCATCACTTTAGTTATCAGTCGACAAGCCCTTGCTACTACAGTTATCACAGTTCTGTACGTGAGACACTAAACTGGTAACCTTTGGTAGCGGATTGGTATTCACTTTCAGCTCGCGTTCCATCTGCGTTTTCACTTCCCGCTCCAAGACAACCGATACCCCAATTTCACCGATTTTATGACTCATCGACACTGCCGCTACTTTGCAGAACAACTGTTCCACATTGATTATGTTTGCCTGGTTCAATCTGGCATGACAGGATAACAACCTGAGTAGAACTACTACACTGTGATCAAATCGAGAACGACCCCAGTGGGGCTTAACTCTTGAGCAAAGAACTGATAACCTAAAGAGGAGAACAATTAATCTAAATATTTTGGTAATCCGAGTTACATTACGGCACCTTCCAAACTGTGCCTAAAATGTGGTTTTACACAGCGTACGAGGAACGAGCGGAAACTTGAGTCTGGTAAGAGACAAAACGAATGAACGTCCGCTGAAGTTCAATACATATGGGTCGGTAGTATGTATTTACCTTTAGCGACCACTAAAGGTCAACAGTTCCACTGCACAATTGAAAGAGAATCCATCGGTAACATTAAACAGTTGGTTGATGTCCGGACACAGAAGGTACCCGAGCTACTATTGAAGTCCCAAATCATTAACGACAGGGCAGGTAAAACCCGTCGTGAGAATGTTTCTACTACATTCGACAGTCAAGAAACATCGCTGATGGCAGAACTGGCGAGCAAACTGAGTGCGGGATTTACCCGGAGACCTTCACAAGATGCGTTTGATAATACTCAAAACGCGACGACACAAGTGCCGACCGCTGGACTCTACAATGATGACTACCAAAATGATGGTTTAGATTATGATCTTGTTGTTTTACCCGGCACATGACGGGCAGGAAAGAACCGTAGCGTTCCCACTACGTACGTTTTTTTACCACCGAATTTAAGAAGCGCTAGCTCATCTGGGTGGATGTAAAGTGACTTCATTTAGAAGTTTTTTCGTTTCGTGAATTGATCGCGCGAGACGAGGGTCTAGGGGTCTAAGACTGTTGAGAATTAGTGGTTGGTGCCCCCAGACCATGAATTATGATGCTGAAATGCAGTTTACCGCTGGATCAAAAAATATAAGGGACGCCTTATCACGTGTTCCATCGATAAAGGAGGATGAGAACGAGGGTACAGAAGAAACCAGAACAGGTAATGTCCCAGATGAGAACTGCTGACGTCATAACGAAACTTTTTGCAAAGGCACATGGTGTATTATCCTGTTCTGAAACGAGATGTAGGGTATGACCAACAATCCCGCCTGAAATGATACCGCTTTGCACACTTAATGAATTTCTCACGGTAGATTAGCGTGACGAGAAAAAGCACGTGCGTCACACCTCGAAGCCTGCGCTCTAGGATTTGTAAAGAAATCGTCAGAACAACGTCGCGCATACGGGGCTATTAGTCATACCTAGATCACGGTCTGCTAATGGAGACTACTGTCTGAAATCTTTCACAATGTCAACACAGAAAAAGATGGAAAGCAGGTACCAATGCCAACACAACGAACTGAACATCCAATGCAGCCACGGGCTTAGGTAGTCAGACATCATAGGATCCGCCTCTAATTATACGTTGCGCAAGCAAAATGTTCAATGTGGGTGCTTCTAGTGGCTCGAAGCATTATGGTGCGGAAATAACGTCTGTGATATTCGGGCTGCCCAAAGACTGCGTCATGCAGCCACGAGTCGACGGACATCTTCAAAAGGAACGGTATTACACGCGTGAGAAGCGTTCGACATAATTCATTTATAATTGAAATGGCCGTTCACTGAAATCGACCCATAAGAGAAGACTAATTATTCCGTGGGACGGTACTTAATGGGAAGAAACTCCACTGGCCACGTCAGGTACCTACAGAACCACAATACATAAGTCAGCCGGGAAGACGCCACCACAGATAAGGCTCGGAGGGCGAGTAAACGTAGCCAAATGGAAACGGTCCTTCAAAGTTACCGTTCGGCTTACTAGCATAGATGGAGTCAGCACCAGTAAATGCTGCCGTTCAACAAGCCAGAGGGTTCAGAAACACTCCAATACTGAGGGATGAAAATCGGTTTACTGCGTCCACAAGTACTATGGGTACGTGCCAACTGGCAAACATCCAAAGGTATTACAGCGCCTTCATGGAGAACGAACCTAACACACTGCTCAGTAGCTTTCCAACAAACCAGTTGTCACATACCAGTGACAATCAGTAATGGTACTACTAGTAAATCGATACGATTCTTCCTTTTGATCTGCAGACATGGCAGTGTCCCAAGGTGTCAGTGACGCCTGATTTTGGTCAATGCGTATCGACTAGACCGCCAACCGCGTTTCGCGAGTGGGACAACTGAGTCGAACTACACACACAAGGATGCAGACCACACGCTCAACAGCTGACCCTTGACCTACCCATCGGACATCACAACATGAAACAATTGAGTTGAAAGCAACAGTGGAGCGAATAAAAACGGGAGATAGTCAACACTGCTCACTTGCTGGATGCTAGACGACATGCACATAACCCTAGCCCCCAAATTGTTGCACTTATCGCGGAACCAATCGTCTAGCCAAACTCAGTCACAGTTCGTTCGATTTCGCAACAGACGTTCGTATATCGTTCATCGTCTAGCCTGACTAGGTAACATAACCGGGACGCCACACAGTGTTGACACTGGAAATGACAACCTTCGTTCGTATTCACCGAAGCCGAAGCAACACACCACTGATTAGCAATAATGCACACTTAATTGCACACGCTATTGATAAGCACAGTGAAAACCGACCTGCTCGTAATTCTTCGTGCAAGCCAGGTCCCAAGGCGAAAACGCCAAGTTTTCCAACACCACTCAGTTGGATAAGAGGTCAGCGTAGAATGACTAGGTAGGCCAAAATCGCCAGCAGTCAGACTATTCGAACAGTTCAAAAACGGTCCAGGACAGTATCACCCTGAGGCATCAAGTCATTTTAAAATGGAAAGTACCGCAAATAAGTTCCGTTTGAGTAGTTTTAGTCACTGACGAAATGAGGAAAACCTAATCAATCCAGTTCACCAGACAGCGGCCCACATATGAAGTCAAACATTATTACTTACTACTGTGAAAGTTCTCGTCACGGTAGGGTCGTTAACACCTGCGTTTCGGCGGGCGTATCCTCCTAACTTAGAGGTCAAATCTTGATTTTCGTGTTCTAACTGCTTTGTTCAAACTGTTTAAGGGAACTAACTGTTTCAAATCTTGATTTAACAGTCCATCTTCCAACCGATCGCACAATTCTGCCAGGATGCCCAGTTCAGTGGAACTGTACTGTCAGGTGAGCCAACGAAGTCTGTACGCGGCGAAGACTACATGAACGTTCGGTGTTTGCCGAACAGCGGGAAAACGACACGAGACTTTGGATGAACGAACATCACGACGATACGCGTATGTAAACGCCCAGCGGGTCTGACTTGATGCAGTGCATTTCACACATATGTGCCTGTCTCATCTATGCTGGTAAAACACAAAGCACTAAGTTTAGGTGCTGGCAGAGTGCACATCCATGTACGAATAAGGTCAAGAAAGATGTCTTACCAACCGAGTCGAATACTGTCCGAATTCCCTGCTAGATCACCATGAAAGATAAATACACGTGCTGACTAGTTACCACATTCGTCGGCTGCGAGCACAACGTTGATCAACGACACCAGACAACCACAATGAGTGGCGCAACCGGCGACTGTCTGTGGTTTCATGAATAGACGTGAGTTCATCGAAGAATGCAACCTATAGCAGACGCTGTCGACTCAAACAGCGTACGGATTGACAAATGGCATTATTTTATTCGGTTCGACAGGACTGAACTTGGTTTACAGCCGCAACATCTTAATCTGAGGTAGTTCAGTCGAGCATGTCATGCCTTAACATAGTCTTAGGTGAAATAGCGAACACTTCTGGCATGCGTGTTGTTAACAGTAGTTTCTTTCCGGTTTCAGTCTATCCAACATCGTAGCTGATTAGCTTCAAATGCATGGGCCCGCCTGACCGAACGGCGGACACCTTGTCATTAAACTGGAAATCCCCGCATTGCGTTCAGTAATCGATGGCGATAACACGAATGGTAAATATCGTTCCATCCAGCAAATTGTAAACGCTGTTTGATTGAACAGCAAAATCATCCTACCTACTTTTCTAGAACTCGTCAATCTTCAGATTCACTCAGGATTGGAGAAAGTTTGGAGAAACAGAAAGTAAAAATTATCAGGAACATCTTAATTGTTACTATCACTCTGGCAAAACGATACCCGGTAAAAAGGCGGTCCCGAATCGACAATGTTCGAAACTATCTGCAGAAGTGACCTCATATTAGAAAGCCCCTGAGATCGACGTTTTCCTCGGATAAATGAAATTTGGAAGGTAAACGCGGTCAATTTGCTTACCATCTAATTGTCTCGGTTATATCCATCGATGTGTCGTTCTAAACGTTTCGGTGGTTTGTTGACGATAAAATGGGATAAAAATAATTGGCACATTCCCATTTCGTGTGTACGAACTAGTCTTAAAAACACCAGTAGTAAGAAAAAGTGGCAACGTAAGAGACTCACACGGGGGCAATGACTGAAACGGAATCAGGGGTTGTAGAGCGGCGTTGGAGGCCACGGCGTGAGAGGCAGACAAGCAATCTTGTTCAGAAGTAAACGCTGGTTGATGCTGACGCAAATATGAGCGTCGGGCTCGCCCAACGGGACCAGCTTCATAGTTCGCAGGTGCACTGGGATCCTGACTTGATTGGCTCACAGCTGCTGAAAACGTCCGGTCACGGTATGTACGTTTAGGAGTCCCAACAGCTTTGCTTGCGTGATAATGGATCGAAGTCTTTGAAGCACTGTCCGTAGTGGGGCTCGACGTGGTTATGTTTGCGGTAGGCGGGGAACTGGACCCGTCCGGAGAATTCTGTTCCGGTTCTCCTGACTTTCGCGCGGAATCACAAGTAACAATCACATTATCAGCGCTGGAAACCACCACCGCGTTGCAAACGCCCTCATCAACCATCAAATCCGAACCTACAACTGAACTTTCTGGTCTCGTCTCGACCGGAGGCCGAGTGTTAGGCATTCGGATTGAATGACGGGTGTAATAGCCATTCGTCCGCGGATTTCGGTTCATGTCAAAGGATCCCCGGCCGCGAAAACCACCTGAAAGGTTATGAATCGGAGACAGCCAATTACCTCTGCGCAGAGGATGCATGTTAGATGGACCATAAGTCTGAACAGAAAAACCGCGGCCACGGCCCCGAGAAAAACCGGTCGGTTGTTCCACTTCGTAATTCTGCCATTTTATCTTTCCTACAGGGTACTGCTAGAAGCTCCCAACAACTTACGCTTTGGTTTCTCATCGAACTGCCTTAATGAAACATTTCGCCGCTGCTCACCAGGAGCAGACGGTTCAGGCCATGCATCAGCTTCCAGGCAGTTGTTTTCAGAAGAAGATACTAGGCTTCAATAAAAGATCACTTTAACTTACTAGGCTTCCAAGGGTTTCCTTTACACTGTTCCTCTCCATTAACTTTATTAAAACTCACTGGAGACCCATCTTTCCCATTGTTCTTCTCTGAATTAGCATTCAGTTGCGCAAACTTGGCAGTTAAGTTTTCGCCCATCGGTGTGCTCCAGAGAAGCTAAAGATGAGAGAAGTAGTGATTGGGCATTATATGTGGCACGCATTGCACTGATGGATCATAAACAACCCAAGCACACCAAGAAACAAGCCACCCACCAGACCACCCGATCGAAAAAATGTGCCTTCTGAAGGAAGGAAGATGAGCAAAACAAAACGCAATAAGTGCACAAAACTTCAATATAATAATAAACAGTACATGAAATTGTGTACAAAGTACATCCTATCTCTTGCTCAGTGAAACGTAGCAAGGCGGGAAATTAATTATTGCCGTCACACTTTGACAACTTCTGAAAATAATATATAGGCTGTAAGCTGGCTGCAAACTAAGCAGGAACACCCAAAAGCATTGGTGGATCTATAAAATGTTGTACGCATTTCCGTGGTTTACTTTACTTTTATGTCCATTTTACGCCAATTGCCTCCTTACTAATGCGCACAAATTATTTCCGTCAAACGGAGCGGAAAATAAACATCTTGTGTGAACGTCCCGCGTTTCTGCGTGTGTGCTCAATATGTCCGATTGTCAACTTTTTTTTACATCTGATCGGAGTTCCAATGCGGATTACCTAAAAATCTGAAATGCCACAGATCCCAGTGCATTACAGATTGATCTTGACGCGAATAAGCGCTGGTCGGACGATTGGAACCTTCCACCACATGATAATAAATGCGCAACCACTTCATTCGGCGGCGACTGGCAAGAACTTTGTGATTCATAGTGTACTCGGCACAGTAGATATCATGAAAATCGATCTGAAGAAAGATCTGGGCATCTGGTTGCCGTCTAATTTATCCTTCGCGTATCACCATGAGATGGCGGCAAAGAGGGGATTTGCCGCTCTTAGGATGATTGAGCGCACTTTCACCCACATTGACAACAGAGCGTTTCGAACGCTTTACGAGGTTTATATAAGATCGCTCCTCGAATATGCCAGTCAGGTCGTGTATACTGGCCTGAAGTAAGACATATTAGCTGTTGAGCGTGTCCAACGCGCGGCCACCAAACTAGTCACAGGCCTGAGAAGTGTCGCGTACGAGTCTCGTCCTGAAGTTCTCGATCTAAATCTTTTTGGATTTCGAAGACTCCGTGGGGATTTAATTCTCATACAATTCTTCAGAGTGGATTTCGTTGTGCAGTTTTCTATCAAAGAGAATGACGATGCCGGCAGAGATATAACAGGAATCTTTTCAAGCTTCGTCCCCGAACCTTCTTTAGGCAACGGTTCTTTTCCTGCAGGGTTATTGACCTTCGGAACAGTCTTCCTTCTGAGGTCGTCAGCAGCGCTTTTAGAGATCGCTTTAAAGCATTACCTGATTTTCATTTGCCAAACCATCCATTACTTAAGTAACCTTACCCTGTTCTTGGTATTTACTGTGATTTTCAAGAGCGGTGCAGCACCTTGTTTTGAATAGTTGCATTTCAAATCAACAGATGTCCACTTGACACTGAGCAAGAAAAACCAGCTGGATCAGGGTACTTTGGGCCCCTGCCTCGAACCCATGTATCAATCGCTGAATCGTTCGCTGAAAAAAGACAGTGGAAGTTTACAATCGATCGAATCAAAGCCGGTCTGTTTTGAATAACGCAACGAGTGAACAAAGAGCATATTGTTGGCTCACGAGATCAACGTGTGATCAAACGACTTACAAGACGAAACGGCAACAGAGCGAAACGACCAGCGAGAACACGGCGGGGAGCTCGTCGGTATCCATAATCAATCAAGCAAATGTTTAAACACACAAAAAGCTGGAAAACAAAAAAAATACAAATGGTAATCGTAGCCCTAACGTGGTTAGCAGTAAACAACTAGAGTCGCTACGGAAGCAACTTTGTGTTGGAAAGGACTTCATAATTGTTTTAATCAACTCTCCAATGACCTTACCGTCAGTTAACCGCTAACGCTTGTATTTTTATATCGGATTAGTCCACCACAAACCAAGTAACAACTGGCTGACCAAAACGGGAACGGTCTTTGTGGGTTTAGTACAGCATTTAGAACAATTCGACGGGCGATTCAATTTTGAAGATAAGTTGCTCCTGTAGCGTTTGCAGGATATCTGTCCTTCATTTTGCGTTTTGCAATTTTTATTGTTTTTCACACCTTTCACCAGTTCCAAGATTATATGTACACTTGATGTTTGAACGAGGTGAAGCGAAAATTCACTTTCTCGAAGGTCGCAAGCCGTTCTTACTCTCTCCGCTCCGTGTCGTCTGCACGTTGGGTTCTGGGGCGCTTGCAGTAAGACCACTCCCAACGTCCCCAAAATTATAAACTTCTTGCCACGTATGAGGTGCTTTATCAAAATCACCGTGCCCTTTCACGCTACCTTTTAAGTGTATACATACCACGAAGCAATAATTTCAATACCAGTGAGCTGAAGTGGTTACGGGAGCTTTACTTGTGGCAGTATGATGAATCCGCGTCGTCTTCACTGCTGTAGACCTCATTTCCTGAAATAACAACGGTTTGGCTATCACCGTAGGGAATGCCAGCTAATCAATCCAAAGCCTTTTTAAATTCTAAAGGTCAGCCGGAGTTTTCGTTGACATTCGTCTTGTTCGACGGCTGGCGTGCGGTTGTGCCAAAGGTTGTCCCACATCCATCTTCCCTGGGCCTTTACTTGTAAATTCGGATCGGCTTGTTGTACGGTGAGTAAATCATTTATCGCTGCTCGTGATGATGATGGACCGAAAATTTGTAGAACATTGACAGAAGTCAACGGAATTCTAACCTCCATGTCCTTCTTGCAAAGATATTGAGGACAGTGATTCGTTGGTACATAGTTAACAATCGAATAGGTCAGTATTATCTTTGAAAAATAATGTTGATTAACAATGTGACCGACCATTAAAATTGTATGCACAACTGCGTAAGACGGAGGATATACAGTTCTGGAAAGAACAGTTCATTACAAACAATAAACAGCAAATCATTGGATGGACCTTATACGCCGGACGCTTCCGGACGCGAATAACTTAAGTGTATGCTTTGATACTCGTGCTTGCTGTGTCCAGTTGACTTAAGCTGGGAAGAACGTCTAAGTTTACATAGTCGTTGACAGTAGTGGCTGCTCCGTCCAGTTGGCCTTTATCATGAACAACCTCGAGGACAAACACATGCGAGAACTGTTTAGAAACCCACATTTGAAGCACTTGGGATGCATGCTTATTATTATCTTTATTTCTGGTGGATGCAATGTTGATAGGAATGTCCTCCAGCACCGCAACATATTACTGTGACTTGCTGCGAAATTTGCCTCCTAGCGATTAGGAGGCCGTTTGGATTAACTTGCCTCCGTTTAGCGTTTCGTATGAACGTAACACGATCTCAATCGGATTGAAAGCAACGCATTAGAACGAACAGAGTTAACTTCCGGGAGTTTTCAGTGATGGAATAGGACATAATACTCATTGGTACGTCGTCCATATAGTCAAAATTGGAAACGGCCATACGGTTGTCATTCGCAACCATTTCCTGGAACAAGATTTAGTCAAGGAATATCTATCTGAAATCTTCAAAAATGAGAGGGAAAGTATGAATTTCATACAGACACGAAAGCTGGAAACGTTGACATACATGTTTTGTTGTCAACTATCTTCGTACCCATGTTGAAGTACAATGCCGATATCCTATGGTCACATATTTCCATTTCGACGTCTTCAAAACGCCGCCAGATAGAGCAGTCTCAGACTAGAAGATCGTGTAATCCACTACAAAAATTGCAATGCACGTACTTTTTAAGATTCGAAAAAGTGGACTAACGACTCTTGTGAGTCATTTCAGAAGAGTGCTGGAATATTTTTCGCTATACTAATAACTATGGAATTATTCGATATATTCCAACTTTCCCATCAATACTGTTAACTTACACTTGATGAGCTGTAAGTACTTTGCGTGAACTTTCGATTGTAATATCTTCAAAAATATTTAAGAATCAAGGATTCGCGCGGAAATGACCGTTTCCCCTTCAAAACGACGTTCGAGAACAATACTTGTGAAAACCATATTTCCCTTGTTTGCTGTTCATACCTAAGCCGCGCACAGTGATTAAATCCATTACGTATCTCATCGTTCATTCTTCATCGCACGCGTGGTATAGCATGTGTGAATTTCATGAATTTCATAAATCGCGAATTTGCTATGCCCATCGAATATATTCCCATTCTTCGCTGGTAACGTGGGCCATAACCAAAGGTTGATGATTTAATCAAGTGCACGCGAACTCTTCATTTGACGGGTCTCCATTCTGTCAGCGACTTGAGGCGATGATACATCGGTCCGACACAGGAATCTCAAGATACTCGGAAA
This sequence comes from Paragonimus kellicotti, assembly GCA_014220965.1. NCBI lineage: Eukaryota > Metazoa > Platyhelminthes > Trematoda > Plagiorchiida > Troglotrematidae > Paragonimus > Paragonimus kellicotti. The sequence continues at coordinate 41,904 of LOND01000214.1, forward strand.
CAGTCGGTTTCTTATATTTGGTGCCAAGCGACCCTCCGTTGACCTGAAAGAGAATCACGGAGAATGGCGTGTGCTTTGTTGCACAGCACCCCAAGTTGTTTCTCCCAAATTCAGATTTACCAGACATGATGTAAAAATGGGCCACTTACCTCAGGGACCATAAACTTGTTAGACGGAATGTATTGGTGGTCTCGTATATCGCTGCAAACGACACTTTCACGGAGGTTAGCCAGGAATGTGGGAGACCGGCTGTCGACGAACGAGTAAAACGGAAGTGCGTGGTTTTCGGGGTTGTGCCCCACAGTCGCATGACATGCGGATGAACAATCGGACGGCAGACCTTGGGCAAACTTTTTCAATTGCCCAGGTACAATATATGAGTTCTGGAACTATTCTACGCATCATGCCACAGGTGGGTCAGTGGAATATCCAGAGCGCTACAGGAGCACCGTCCTTGGATATTGCAGCAACTACCAAGAACGTAGTAAAGTTACGAGGTTGAATATGTTTTAGGTTGCTTGAAGAAGGTCCGGGGACCAACGCTGCACATGTTCCCGACTTGTCTTTGTCGACCGTTATTAGCTGCAAATGTGAAAAGCCTCACGAAACCTACGACAATAAAGTGTGTGAGATGTAAATCATAACAGGGACACCAAGCTTCAAGTCCAGACCCACACGCTATACTTCTTATGTTTGCAACCAGTTAGGTAGCCGCGAGCTGGACGTGAATAACAGCATGTGCTTGTTCAAGCCGGAACACATGACTTGATTGGCATACTTAAGTAGCGGTTTTGTAGAAACTAGTAACGTGTTTGAAACGTCTTTTTATCCAAGTAGGGGAAATTGCACTTGATCATCCCAAGTGGAACAAACTCATTGTTGTAGCCTTCTGGTGACGATAGGCGAGAGATAATTTAGACGGATCCAGACATAGATACTTCCTCAGCTAGAGTTCCGTGATGTTTACTGTGCTGAGCTTACTGTGATTCGCAAAGGTAGTGACAGGGTCCCAACCGAGTGGAGTGTGCGCAGTGATTGTAATTCAAGGGCAAATCCTATTGTCCAACCTGGGCGTAATCGCGTCATGACCAGTCTACATTGCACCAGACTGACTACCATTCCAGATTTTCAAGTCATCGGCGCGGTGAGGAGGGTTGGTGAGAACGTCGTTTGGGAGATGGTTGATGCAGTTAAAAAGCACTAGAGTTGCAGACACCGACCCTTAGAGAACGCCACATAAGTCCTGGACGGAAATGAAAGGTGGAGTACGGTTTTAACTTTAAAAGTTCTGTTATCAAAAAAGGAACCGGTTTAGTGAGGAATCTCCTCTTAAGTGACAAAAGATCTGAATCTGTGTCTGAGCTGAGCGCTTTGGACACGGCCGAAGGTCCTGGCGAAGACGACGGAGCTGGCCACTGGGATGACACCATTGTCTTCGGTCTCCTTGGGGCTATTCATGGAGATAAGGCTGTTCTCACACAATCATTCAATAAGAAGGTCATGCCGAGTTAAGGAAGAATGGTTAGTTGACACGAACTGTTCAACGATGGAACGTTTTCAGAAACGCTCTACTATCCTGCGTGAAGTGACAGTGAGGCTGATTTGCCAATGGCTGTCCTGGAAGTGCCAACCGCCCGCCCTGAAGATTTGCATGACCTTGACTTCTTCGGGGTATTAGGCACAATATCGGTCTGGAGCAGCTGTTTGAACAGCTTAAGAAGGCGCCCTGTTAGACTAATAGCTGCTTTTTGGAGAGTCCCGGGGTGAACCTCGCCAGGACTCACCACACTCTGAACTAGCGTTGGCTAAAGAGCCTTCAACACCTAGTACGGAGAAACTTGGCGGAAAGTTTCGTGATGGTAGGGTAAGGTGCCGGTCTGACGACGGCAAGCTGAAGACCGTCGGCCGATACTTCCTGAATAACTAGGCAACAAATTTAGGGCGCGATGAGGCCCCCCGACTGGCGGTAGCACAGAGTAAGCCAATGTTTTATGCTTCCCACGTCGATGTCTGTGTTTAACAAAGTTACTTTTCGAGCCAACTCAGGAAGATCTCTTTTGCACAAATTTGGTGTGCCGGGAATTTTCTGCTGGTACCCACCTAGAACATCAAGGAAAGCCCATAGATCCTACCAGGTTAACACACTTTCACACGGCATGAGTAATTAAGAACAGTCGTCAAAACGACGTCGGGGGTGAATGGTCATTGGCAAAATAGCGAGTTTATAGGGAACGGATCTTCCTGAGTTACGCTTTGGGCGGGAATTTCAGAGAACGTTATGATGCCAATGAAAAGTTCTGTCACTACAAGCTGTCCCATGCGCAGGCGTGTGCTCCGGCTCCGAGGAAAGAACTTTTCAGCAACGGTGGAGCTATGGTGACGCAGCAGAAAACCTCGTAATTAGGATAACAAGTTTCATGCACGAACCAATGAATACAGGTTTTGAAGTACCAGCAGTCGGTAAGTTTTGCAGGTAAAAGCCAACAAAACGGGATATCCATAAACATTCACCCATATTTCAGTGGTATCGATCAGAGGCTTTTGACAGAAGTGATCGTGACCACTTAATCGATCGTTTCAACCGACTGGTGACTCCTTTGTCCTCCCGTTGATGCTGGGGCTAAAAGTATCGATGATTGCTGTCAGTACGTGGTGGCTGGCTTTTTCACCGAAGCTGCTTTTGATCTCTACTTGACGGTTGGATGTCCCATGTATTTAAATGACGATGTATTATATACAGATTTGATGATAAATTTGTTGGTACATAGTTTACTGGTTGATTTTAGCGACAGTCGATTTTTTGTGCTTCGTCTCACTTCAAGTAATGGATTATGTACTGGGTTCCCAACAGCCATCCGAAGGTCAATAAGTTTCTGACTTCATCAAAGTGAAAGTTGTTCGAAAAAACACATGTTTACATTGCACACACATAGTACTACATTGAACACATGATTACATTGTTCTGTAGTGCTTGGCTCAAGCACAAAGTGAAACAGTTGACCCTCGAATTATGATCATAAGAGTATGAGCAATACCGAGGTTATGTGATGGATGGCCCACCACTGCACCAAACATAATCGGCGTAAAGGCGGAGGCCGTGAACTACGATGCGTTTAGTGAGTTGGGTCAACACACTTCCAGGGAATATTTTTGCCGAAGCTGAATGAAAAGCAAAACGCCACCCGTAGATCAGTCGGAATTTTGGAGGAAATGGTGTACCTTCATTACATGTACTTCATACCCTCCCAATCTCCGATTTTACCGATTGTCGTGGCATTGTGACCATAGAATGCACTTGAGCTCATTGTGGATCATAGAGGTAAGTGCGTTCAACCATAGGTCGGGGGGCCATGAATACAAAATTCACGTAATCTGATTGTCAATGTTAGATAAGAAAGCGTTTCACTGCATTTTAAAGTTATTGCAAATGACAAATTAGACTTCAAGCCGTAATCACAAAGTCTCTATTTTGCCATGCCGCGACACCTACTGAAAGGCTTATAAGAATCTACTTACTGGCAGATTCACTTAACTTAATAAACTGAAGGGCTTCTATCTAACATTACTGTCAAACCAGCCTATACGCAAGTGAATCTAACAAAAATGGAGCAAACTCGTGTTGCGCGCTACTGGCTGCCAAGAAACAACATCCCGCGGGTTTGTGTGAGCAACTGGTAGAATGGTAAAATAACAATCCCACTAAATCATCCTGACGTTGGTAATTTTACATTCAAAAGTACATATTTACTGACGTTTGTTTAGGCGCAGCCGTAACTAAGCATTTTCCAATGGCTGCGTAGGTATGGGGGCGGTTAGTCGTTTTGTTTATACATGGGACTATAGATGCGATTAACATACTTCGTGCACTGCGGTGTAAAACTCGACGGTTAAAATGAACAATAATCTGTACACAGTGAAAGCATGTATGCGAAACGTGCATTTTAAGGACAGCGGTTGATGTTCCCACATAATAAATAGCCATACTGAGGTTGGTCGATTCGAATTGGCCGGCGAATCCTCGCAAAGAATTCTTTAACCCAGTTATGGTTTACTTTTGATCTGTCTCAATTAGCTACGGAGATACGCCATTCTTAACCCATCCTTGTAACATCGTCTTGTAGCTAGTTTTTCATCCTATTCTTTTTTTGAAGTTCGGTGGACGTTATCCGGAAAACTTGGTTGCTTATGAATTAAGTTTAACTGTTCTGGGAGACAAGTATAATGACGAAATTTGTGGACGTGGCCAGTGAACAATATTTTACAGAAAACTGTTGAAGTAGCTGCTTACGTTGAGTGTTCGATGACCGCGCTCCTACTCTTCACTTATTCCCTTCTGGATGATCTTTTTCATTCTTACATTCGAAACCCCCTCGGTAACGATTGCCAGCCAACTTTACAGGGACTAATATGGTCACCCAAATTACGCGCGTCAAAAATTATTCCTTCCGCGAAGGTTATTTTCGCTTTATTGCTGGAGCTTGTTATGTTTTACTGGCTGAAGGTTGTTTTCGCGCAGCTTATTTATCCTTACTTCCCACTGCTGGACCTTTGTATATGTGTACCTTAGTGTAATTTGCGCTTCATCGCCCTGGAATTTCATGAGTTTTTGTAGATGTCCGCGTTCACGTGAATCATTGGTCTGGGAACTGGTAAAATTGGTGTATTCAGTATCGGGGTTTGTTGCTATTTTCTTTTACTTGGTCTGATTCGGCTTAAGACGAATTCTTGATCAATAAAAAGGTCGGTTCCATGACCGTCTCGAGTTTTGGATCCTAATTGACCGCTCAGCGAGCTCGGAATCTATAGACTCTCGCTGCATTACAGAAGCGATTAGTTTAGATCCAGCTCATCGACAGACGTTGCGAGTGGACTAGGCGTAGCTCGAATAACCACTAGAACTCCAGGGTTAGCAACCAGTGAGACAGACGTGTCCTGATATAGGGCGACGCTGTCAAAGCCACAGCTGCTCGGTTTTATGGTGTACCTTCTGATGCGACACACCAGTCGTGCGATGCTGAATCGATCCAGCGTCGTATGCACTTTCCGTGTCCCGACAGATAACGTCATGCCTTCATGGGCATTACTCAGACTGACAGTTTGATTTATTGGGGGAAAGAAAACAGGATTTTCTCGGAAGACCCCAGCGGGAATCTCTGATTCAGACATCTGATCTTTGAGACGTTAGGATACACAATTTTCTTTAGAATCTCTACCCGGTGCGATTGACAAAGAAGTCTGATTTGCTTGGTAGTGAGAAGCTAACGAAGCCCGATAATACAGGGAATAGGGCGTTGACGATCCATTTCAATTACTGCTGCGTGCAACAGATGCATTGTGACCTACACCACAACTCTGCTAGTTGTTACTGGTTCTTCCACGATGGTCGTAGTCAACGCCCAGGCGTTCATAAAGCCCTTTATTTGAGTATAGATTTTCTAACTCTTTCCTCTCGTACGCGGGAGAGAGCAGCGTTACAACAATGAATATGGTCTTTCTGTGTGCTCAGCTTTGTGTCACGTTGCTCAGGTACTCCCACACAGTCAGTAGTGCTATATGCAAATTCTTCAGGGCAACTGCTTTTCCTGGCTGCTTCTCTTTAACCTATCTGACCGAACTCCGAATCTGGAGAGCCCTCTGGTCCAAAAGAATACACCAACCTGGCTGCCATGACAATGCATTGTATACGCTGACGGGAATGCAACAGCGATTGAATTTCTGCAAGACACCTAGCCACAACCGCGTCAAACCTATCAGTTGATGGACGCCGTCTCGTACACCCGCAAAAGCTTTGCTGAACAGGGGGCTAGCGGTCGTTTCTGACAAGTGGAGGGTAGGAAGCATGTGAATGAATGTCCTCAAATAGGTCTTCAGCATAATGTTAGACATTTGTGCCGGTGGTGTCCACTCAAGCACGAGAAGGAAAGTTAACCAGGCACTCTGTCGAACTTAACTTTCCCCCACTTATCGCTGCCTTCACTGATCGGAATAAGGAAGTGGGCACGAATATGGCTTGCGAACATCAGTGAAGGACAAAACAGATAACCACACAAAATGACACTGTCAAACATTATCAAACATTTCACGTTTTGTATGGTATTCTGATCTCCAGGAAGTCAAAGCGCATCGATTTGCACATGCAACATAGAATCCCCACCCCAAAAAAGACTGACAAACTTGAGGTCTCCAAATCAAGGCAGAGAAGAAACGCTGGTAAGTAAAACGAGCAACCGGGATGAATACATAAAACAGGATGTATCCGCGTCATATGAGCGAGGGAGATCTCGCATTCGGCAGTTAGCAGAGAGGCACGAAACCTTCGTAGCGAATGAGACAGGGAAATTGTATGAGGGACCCTGCCATAAAAGTTAATACTCTCAAAAATAGATTGATTATTGGTGACCATGTCGAAACATGTGAAATTCTCAACTCACATTTCGTTCCTTCGTTTGGCGTGGAAAACACCGTGTTACCTGTTAACACTATTCGAAAACAAGTAAAACTCTGAATAGTGTTCTGGTTGATGTTACGGGTATCGGATAACGATTAGCTGCCCCTGAACCTATGATCCACTCTGATCCTGATGATAACCTACTAGTAGCTAACAGGCAATGAGGTGGGGATATACCTATTGTATTCTCAAGTTGTTCAAGCTATCACTTTTATTCGGGACCCCACAATGTAAAAAGTCAATCATTATGCCCCGCTACAAAAGGGGCAGGACGTTAGTAACTATCGTTCCATCTGCTGCACATCGGTCTGCTCTAAGATGTTTGAAAAGATAAAAATGCTCACTATCAAATTCTTGAGGCCACGAAACCTTATAAAACTTTCACGGCGCGGTTTCCTTAGTAGGCGCTCTTGCATGGCATTTCAGCTGGCATTCTTAACCCACGCGTCGCTGTCAGCCGACACAGAAAAGTTAGCAAATATCATATTCTTAGACATACAAAAGGCTTTCGATCGTGTGCTTCATGAGCGCCTCTCGATCACAATAGCATACGGGACCCCTTGTATAACTGGCTATCGTCATATCATAAAGACCACACCCGAACGGTCAGAATAGAATAGCACTGCTCAACATCACAACCAGTGACTTGTGGGATACTTCAAGGAGGCGTTCTGGGACCGTCGCTTTTCATCATGTACGTTAATTTACATATGCGATGTCACCAAACGTGGTAGGACTATTGTGTTTGCTGACGATATCAAGATCGCTTACACATTCCGCTAGCCCAGCAACCTCGCCTTCTATCTGAAAAGTATACTATAGGACCTAGCGTCATTGGAGCCATGGTACAAAACATGGTTGATGATGTTCTCAGCGATAAAGTCGAACACTGTTGCTTATGATTGTTCATTACCCAAACGTTGTATCTCACTAGATGATCATAATATTAATTTCGCTAATTCCGTCTGAGATCTAGGAATACGGTATTCAACCTCTTGCAATTTATATGAACCAGTGTGCTTTCAGGTAGCAGAAACTGGATGATAATAGGCTGAATCGAAATCACTAGCACAATGTCGATGACCTAGCCCATGAATAACGACTGAAAATACAGTCTGCATGCAGTATGCACACTGTATTATCAGACGTCAGACTATGATCAACGACTGACAATGCAGTATGCATTCACACTAGTAGCTGCTCCATCCGAATGCCTCGGGCTATGATCAGCGACTGAGAATGCAGTATGCGTCCACACTAGTAGCTGCTCCTTCCGATTGACGTTCGCTACGAACAACATGGAGAACAAACACATGCGGGAAGTGATGAGAAACTTGTATTTGAAGCGTCTGTGGTAGATGGTAATCATCATTTTCGAGTCCGTTGATTGTCATTTTCATCGGAGTATTTTTCTGCACCGCGATAGATAGCTGGCGCCTTAACCATCAAGTCGCGATCGGCTGAGAGGTATACCTCCCAATGATCGACAGGCAGCTTGAGTTCATCTGTTTCCGTATACCGTTTCGTATGAACGACACGCGACCTCAATCTAGTTGGAAACAATGCAGTAGAGTGAATAGAATTCACTTCTGAAGATTCCAAATGATAGAGTGCGACAGAATGCCCTTTCCTCATGTCGTTGCATATCAACCGAAGATGAAAGCAGCCATATGATAGCGTCAGATGCAGCCACTTCCAAGGGCAACATTTCGTCGACCAGTATCTATCTGAAATATTCCACACAAGAAAAAACAGCACACATGTCGTATAGACAAGGAAGCTGAAAACGTTGTCATACATGTTTCATCATCAAATGTGTTAGTGTTCTTGTTGAAATGCAATGCCAACATTGTGTGGTCGTATATTTCCATTTCGACCATAACTTGGAAACCACACGGAATGAAGCACTCTCAGGCTATAGAATGACGTACTGCATCTTAAACATTGCGATAAGTGCATTTACAAGACTTGAAAAAGTGACCTAACGCCAATAATTGGTGATTTTCGCAAAAATGGTGGAAATTTTTTCATCAGCAAATCGGTACTTTTGGCACTTGCTCGATGTATTACAATATTTGCAGTACCGCTGTTTATTTAAAATTGATGCATTGTAAGTACTTTGCCCGAAATTCCGATTTTAAAATTTTCAAAAATATTTAAAAAACGAGGATTCGCGCCCAAATGACCGTTTTCCCTTTTGAACGACCTACAAGCCGAATTCCTTGAGACGGATAATTGACTTATTATTATTATTATTATTATTATTATTATTATTATTATTATTATTATTATTATTATTATTATTATTATTTAAATATGAATATTTGCGCCAAAGTGACCGATTTCCCTTTGGAACGACCTTCAAGCCAATTCCTATGGAAGCCATAATTGCCGATTGTTGCGTTCTAGTCTCAAAGTTCTCACAGCCAACCAGGCGCTTCTTCAGACAACATTGAAGGGCGACTTGCGACGGGTGTCGCGAGAACCAAATTACTGAATCTAACAAAATTTGAATCACTAGATACGTCGCACACCATTGCACGCAGTCCCACGCCTCCGATAATTCATACACTGATAATAAATCTGAACGGTTCGTAAGTAATAACGCCATGTCATCGTATCGTAGTTCCAAACTGGTTCACACTTTCTGCCGGCCTCACGAACGTTAATAACACTGACATCTATGTACTTCCGCGGACGTCCCTGGAACTTTCAGTGTGATATTCACGGTGCTCAAAAACCGTTTGAAAACCTGCAGTATAATCCATATCCTTAAATCAAAATGCTGCCATTGGTTGCTGATATTGTATATAACAATAAATAATGAACGCATTTCACCGAGAATGACCATTTTTTATATTAACACATACAGGCACATTATTTATGCGTTCGTACATTAACATATAACTGTCATGTCACATGCGAACGACCAAAATAGCAAACGCCATACACTGCTTTGAAAACAATGCAGACTACGGTGGCTTTCAATTATCGGCTGATTAAGACGAACGGATATAAGGCAACGACAGATTTTGGTGACTCCCAATTCTGCATGGGGTACAAAGGAAAAAATTGCGTTATATGTGATTAAGTTTTCATCCACGATAACTCAAGGAATCACAATCTACAACTAAAGTTTTTGATTTCCGTGTCGTTGCAATCCTGTAACGGTAACCATAAATGGCCACTTGAATGGAGGACAACGATCACAGATAGCTCAGACACAATCCAAATTAGTGGAAAGACGAGAATTCACAGCCATATCAACTGTATTGGTGGTACAGAGACGTGACAGTGATCCGCACAACGCCAGGTCCAGACACATGAATGGGCCGTTACCCGAAGGTCTTCCGAATCATTCAAAGAAGGGTGTACCGCGCGGCTGCCGGACCTGTTGGAAAATCCTTCCCAGGCGTTTTTGGCGTCTAAATTTTCTATTTGGCCCCTTTGTATTCAACTCCCTCCTGATTTCGCAACTTGACCGTACATATTCATACGCGCTTAGTGTTTTACTGGTTTGAAGATCACTATGTAACATGTTCGCTTTTATTTGGCGTGCTACACCAGAGGTGAACCTTTGTTATTCTGTTTACATTATTATTGGGGCTTGTGAGGCAAATTTCTATTTTGGTTATGTAATGTTTATTCAACTCTGAGTGGTCGATTTGTGGCTCCCGGAAGATTTTTACTGTTGATACTACCCGTAACATTTGAAGTGTGCAGCCGGCTGCCCTGTACATTTTATTGCCTATGGAGTGGTGTTCTGGATCCTTCGATCAAACCTTATTCCAAATTCGGTGGTCGTTATTCCTGCGAGCGTTGCTCGAAAACGGTCCGCTCATAACGCAACGATAATATCACCGTTCTGTGATCGTCCATTCGATGTGAAACAAGTTGAGTAATACGTAGGTGGACCACTCGAGATGAACGGTAAAGAAGTGGACACCAGCGGAAAGCTTAAACTTCATGCGCAACAGCTTTTGTGATCAGTCCCATCGGTAGACCATAAGTATCTAAGAGATCTTTGGGATAATAGTGGTTTTCAAATTACCAAAGCTATCATAACTTTGTGGCGTTCCACTTTCGAAACTCGTTACATTCTTTCGTTGGAAATCCTTTTGTAAGCTTAAACAAGAAATACGCGTAAGTTCAGTCGCATACCAAGTGGCGCAAAATTTAGCGTGAAGACCCTGACTGCTCCACTGAGTAAAGTGGGTAGGTGTCGCCTGCCTGGATGAGGTCCCCGCGATCTCTTAAGCCGGTGATTCGAGACGCTATCCGTGATGGCAATGTGTCGCAGTCAATGGAGTACCTGCATTCACACAATTTCTATTTCTTACATTAATTTTCGACCTTATTAGTAACGTTTTCTTCTAGGGTGTTCCAAGTCACCGGTGAAGCGAGCAGCAGCCCGAGCCACTGCATCTTTTGGTCAGGCTCATGGCTGCTACGATCATGTTGATTGTTGGCACTTCCTCAGTGATTATGAAACCCAAGTCCCGCGCATCGCCCACAACGGATGCCGACTTGGACGGGGCTGCTGACAATGTACCGCTTACACACAATCCGAAGAAAGCGCGAATCAACCTAACCCGGAGCAATTGTCCGGTTGACATAATTGAAGAAAGTGAGTTCGTTCACATATGCGTGCACAGTTTTCTTGCAGATGTCAGATGTGATGGACGAGATGATTACGACTGTGTGTGATACAGGGCACCAGTCACCCGGAAGGACACGCAGAACGCGTGAAAACCATTGGCTACATCATGTGCTGGATGAAAGTGGAGTTAGTATGTACCAGTTTCCACAGAATTCAAATACATGATTCACGACGATATTCCCATTAGTTCGTTCTCAGTGACTTCAGGCGATCACCTGCGTTTCAGCATACAGCACTGTTTGGCATAACTAGTAAGGTGGGACAAATGGATGGAGCGGTTATGAGCGTTTAAGCAGGGCTACTACTTGACTTCACTCGTGAGGTAGGACAAATGGGTGAAGCGATTATAAGCGTTTAAGCGTGGACTACTGCTTGGCTTGACTGGCAATGTAGGACGAATGGACGGAGCACTTGTAAGTGTTTGAGCATGGAGTACCGGTTCGCTTAACTCGCAAGGTAGGACAACGGATGGAACCTTCACAAGCGTCTAGGAGTGGAGTATTGTTTTGGTTCGTTTGTAGGGTAGGTCAAATAGATGGAGCATTTACAAGTGTTTAGGTGTGGACTACAGCTTGACTTAACTCGTGAAGCAGGTTAAATCGATGGAGCAGTTATGTGTTCAAGCATGGAGTACTGATTGCCTTCACTCGTAGCTAAGATCGTTGCGTGAAGCTGTGGTAACCTTCCAGGCGAGAAGTGCTTTATGATGTTGTTCGTTCAGCAGATCACTTCGGCATTCTAGCGTAGGTCATGATTCCATGGAAAATTTGCAATAGTGGTAGCAACCGACGCCAGAGAAAAACTAAACCCTCGGCGCTTTCTCTGCGGCTTCCCGATAGGAAAACCTCCTCCAACCCCCAGGTGGTTGCTGAAACGTTCACAGAATAATATTCAGCGGTTTACAATGTCAAACTGGCACACGATTCTTCCGCGGAGAAATTTCCAATGCTCACTCCTAATAGCTGAATTCTCTGTGCTCGACGTTCAGGATCTCTCGCCCAAGATCAATCCTTATAGTGCAGTGGGACAAGACGGGATCCATCCTCGGATCCTCAAAGAAGCGGGCCTTGGTTTGGCCGTGCCCCTCCATGATCTGTTCAAACAGACAATTCGGACCAGCACTCTACCGGAGGCATGGAAAGAGGCCCTTGCTACACCTATATTTAAGGCAGGCGATCGTCACTCCCCTGCTAGTTACCGGCCGGTCAGACCTGCCAACATCCCGTGCAGGGTACTGCAGCGTCTGTCAAAACGCGCCATCCTTAGGCATTTCTACTCCGATAACCTTTTCTCCTCTATCCAGCATGGCTTTCTTCCCGACCGGTCATGCAAAACAAATATGCTAATCTTCATGGATAGCCTGACAGACGCCAAGGACAATGGCCATATCTAGGATGCTACCCTCGTCGATTCTGCCAAAACATTTGACTGTGTCCCGCACGGTTCTGTTGTAAATAAACTGAAAGCTTATGGAATCCAAGGAGAGGTTCTCCGCTGGAGTACATCCCGTCCTGGTAACTGGACTTTCAGAGTAAAAATCGGATCAGACCTTTCTACTCTTTCTCCGATCTCTGCTGGAGTTCCTCAATAATCCGTACTCGGTCCGTTATAGTTGTTATATATATATCAACTATCTTCGTGATCTTATTTCTAGCAACGTTCTCCTTTATGCTGATGATTTGAAATCTGGAATGCTTGTGATCCCGGTGCATTACAAATTGACCTTGACCGTATTAAGTGCTGGTCAGATGACTGGAGTCTCCCTCTAAACGACAGCAAGTGCGCGCATATGTTGCTCGGAGGAGACTCCGGGAACCTATTCGTGATACATGGTACACCAACTGTAATACGACATCGCGACAGTAGACCATCAAAAAGACCCGGAATTGGCTGTGGACCGGTTTATCTTTGTCTATGCACCAATCAAAGGCCGCTAGAAAAGGGATTTTAGAACTCTTGGGATGAATGAAAAGAACACTTTCCCGCGCATTTACAGACATGCTTTCTTATAACGTCTTAACGGTTCTGCATAGCGACTCACTCTTGAGTATGTTAACAAGCTGTATACACCGCTTGAAAAAGATACTCACCTCAACACGTTCCAGCGAGTTGCCACCTAAAATATACTGGCTTGTGCTCATTTTCTCATACGAGTCTCGTCTTGAACTATTCTTGATTTTTCAACACCACTTGAAGTTTCGAAGACTCCGCGGTGACTGAATCCTAACGCACTTTCCTTTAGCCACAGGACTATTGCAGCGATCCTTTACTCCATATGTCGATACAATCGGAGGGGTCACAACAGCAAAGCTCATCAGTTTCGAACTCGAAACCTCTTCTTAGGCACCAGTTCTTCTCTATAGGGTTATCCACCACTGGAACGGACCCTTTCCCATTGGAGGTTGTTAGCGATGCTCTTCTAGCGTGACGCGTCTTCAAAGTGTATGTTAGATTCTCCATTCGACTTAAAAAGTTTAATCAGAATAGTTGTTTCGTTCTTTTCTATCAGATTAGCACTTCACTGTGTTCTCGGTATTCTCTGAGAGAGCGGTAATACTCCCTGTTTTCAATGACTGCCTTTCAGGTCAACAGAAAACCGCTGACATCGGAACGGACAAACTGACTGGATCCAGGTGAACTGGGTCCCCAACCTCGAACCCGTGAACAAATGGCTGGAATAGCTGACGGTCATGCATGCAGAATATACCTTAAAAAATAACACCGACTTGCCCAATTTTTGCGCATAATTCTACGTTACAATACGTATTATGACGTACCTTACGCTAGCAGCTTTATAAAAAGTGTAGTCCTCATCTTCCAACAACAGTTCAACCGTGATAAGTATAAGCACGCTTTCCTGCCTAATTACATACAGATTTAAATAAAGGCACGTATTTCCACGTATATGACGCCGATTCTCATTATACTGCATTAATAATTTTCCTGAATAACGTGAAATGCAGATTCCGTTATTTTTCAATTTTTCAATTAATCCCTATGTCATCAAACTACCGCACACTCCTTGCTTACATCTTCGGAAGATTAAAACAAAGATTTCCCAGTAACAGGTCTACGATTTCAGGAACTGCAAAACGCAACAAAATTATAACAGCTTCGTCAACTTGAAAAAGATTTTCATCACAAAGATTATAGAGATATTTTTGGTCTACCGATTACAGGCAGCTTGAGTCCTATGTTGATAAATGATGTAGTATACATAAGTTTGATTTTCGATTGTGGATTATGTACAGTGCCTTAAAGTTATATTCGAGGATCGAGAATTTTTCAGTTTCAAGGAGTTTAGAAGTTGGTTACAAAAAAGTACATGAAGAACCGCAATGTTTTGTACGTGCCTGTTTAAAAAAAATCAAGCAGTGGGCGCATGAAGTATGGCAATGTGTGTGATAACTACTGAGGTTACGTGGTAGACGGCCTATCGGTGTACCAAATACAAATGACGTAGGAGTGAAAGTTGTGGATTACGACGTGTTTAGTGAGTTGAGTTAACATACTTTCCTTCGCATAGTTTTCGTGATACATGCTGCCATTCACGCCTCAACGTCGTTAGCAGAAAAACCATGTTGATCGTGAGCTCCTTTACATTGGAGCACAACCACGACCTGAATGCTTTCCTGTACGATGCGTACTCAACAAATCGTCGGCCCACTGCAAGTGAAGTGAGCGATTCCAGGCATTTATTCCAGTACAATACTCCAATTGCTGAGTTGAAGCAGTATGCTGCGGATGTCTACGGCAAGTATATAACGACCATGGATATTTGAAACATCCGCCATCGGTTGAAGCCTCCGGCAATAAGTAAGTGTGTTATGTACGTTGATGTCGCAGAAAATCTGTCTCAGATTCTTACTCATATGGAGGAAAGCGGCGTACTACCTGTCATCAGAGACGATACTAATAAATACACGCACATATGCTTCACACGGGGGCAGCAAGTGCAGTTATTCGGACGTTTTCCTGATGTGGTAAACGTTGACGCCACACACGGAACCAACCGCCACAAGTAGGTCCTATGCCAGTTCGTCATGGATAGAATGGCGGCCCAAATGCGAGCAGCATAAGTCGTCTTTGGGTGTGACATAATGTTATGTAACTTCCATGTTCGAGAGGCCGTGAGGAAACACGTAAGTTGGTGTATTTAATCTTATAATGACCACGTAGACAAATTTATTCAGAAGCCGATATTTGTTTCATCGGATGGCTACTTGCGATAACTTGGAAGAGTGAGTAAACACGTTTGCCCATTTATGGTCAAAGTTCAACCGAGATGTTGCATTGCTCGAACGAACAGACCCGAGGTTTCTGAACTACCTTATGTACAATCGGCTTTATATAGAGCCAAATTGGGTCATCCATGCACAATCGAATGTTGTTCACTTCGGGAACCGAACAAACAATCGTCTGGAGAATGTAAATTGGCAACTCGTGAAACGCACTCACTCACGGGGTCACTTAACCACGGCCATTAGTAAAACTTGGCCCAACAGCGAGCGGCTAATGCGGGAGTTTGAGATGTAGTGCACCTACGGTTGTGATCGCCGTGAAGTGATTAGTGTGGGCGTGTACGTGAAAAATATACTGTCTCGGCTAACAACATTCGCCAGTCAACTTGTGTTGAAGCATCTCAGTGGGCGCCTTCTCCTACTGCACTGTGAACGACAAGACGAGTTCAAGGTGATTGCATCTTACGTAATATCGGTTGTTAGCTACGGGTCAGCCATGAGGGTAAAAAGTACACGGTGAACATCAATGATGGCACGTGTGATTGCGGTTTCTACAGGTCCATGTGGTTACCATACATTCTTATGCTTTCCGTCTTCAAAAAAGACTTCTATCCATACAGTGAGTTATTATGAACGGAAACCACATTTGTTTTAGGCCGTTTCCCAACCCACCGACGGTGGCTTGCAGAATACAATTTGCCTAAAAGCAGCATGTTTCGTCGAGAGGTAACCGTCGCCGTTACTAATCCATTTCAACCGGATTACAAAATGCTGCACCACGGGCTGGCCAAGCTGCAGGATGTTAGTCTCAGAACAGGAAGTCGCATTTTCAAGGCTATCGTAGCTTTCATGCGCCAATCCCATTCCGCCGCACGACAAGTTTACAGCGGCGCTTTGACCGCACGGACGGACAATCCTCTTGTTCTGTTCTGCAATGCGAAACAGCCTAGATGGGAGAAAAAGGTTCACATGGGGGTGCCCTTGTGGATAATTGTGTGGTTCCCGTGACGTGAGTGGTTATCGATGCGACATGCGACCAGCTCATTTCCCATTCACGAATGTATGACTGACGCTGGTATATCGCACTGTTCCTTCTTCACCGAGCAGCTGTAACCTCACTTCAGGTACGTTAGTATTTCCATACACCATGCGGTTTTAGATGCATCCACCTCGAAAGATGTATTGCCTACGACGTTAAAGCCTAAAAAGAGACCCCGTCCAGCGCCGGTGATTATTGACGACCCGGTTACGTCTGAACGAGGAGTTTCGGTGTTGTTTTTCCACGAAGCGAGTCCAAGTAAAAATGTTGTGTCAGACGATGCCACGGACGTCTCTATCCACGGTAAGTAATGCCAAACCTCTGAAGTTACCAACTGCTTACCTTTAGACATGCACACACAAGATGAGGAACTCTACTGATGCAAACAGGAAAGCAAATGAGCTGCGGAAAACGAGCTTTAATAAAAAAGATAATGGTGTATATTTAATAAATGCATTCGAAAAAATCCACTTTATTTTCAATGCATCCAACCATAGGTCGTGGCGTTGCGACTACAGGGAGCACGTAGCCTGACTGTCGAGCATAGACGTCATTGCTTCCAACCGTAGGTCCCTCTGTAAAGCATACGAGGTTCCACGTATTAGGGAGTTCATCCAGGTCCGTCAGTTCACCAAATTAATTAATGCCATATCTTCCAATCCGCTCTTGCTCGATTACACAGACTAAGGCTCATTTCATATCTGGAAATCACTCTTTGCAGTTGTATCCACTGACCGAC
Source organism: Paragonimus kellicotti (assembly GCA_014220965.1). Taxonomy (NCBI): domain Eukaryota; kingdom Metazoa; phylum Platyhelminthes; class Trematoda; order Plagiorchiida; family Troglotrematidae; genus Paragonimus; species Paragonimus kellicotti. The sequence goes on from LOND01000214.1 coordinate 59,031, forward strand.
GAGGTTGTTAGATATCTGTAGTTCCCAGTTCCCAAATGGTGATGATTATGCAACTTCACATTGAAGTCAGCTGTCAGCAACTGTTCCATAGATTATTGAACGCACAACTTGAAGAAAAATGATTCACAAATTATACTACGCACTTTCACTATTTAATCGCTGCTAAAGATCCTTTTATCAACCAAATCACATATGTCGGCTATCTCGTCAAAATATTTCGTTATCAAAATATCGCGATTCCCTAAAGCCCTTTAAAAAAATTTTTGAGACATTAAAACAAGATCGTTTCCTACAATAAAATTGACATACTTCAAGCCTCTGAAATACACTGTCCATTGTCATTCAGAATATGTTACTACCTTACATATTAATGGTCTACCTACGTGAGCATTCACTCCCTGTGGATAGTTTTCAGCGATCGCATGGTACAACAATTCACTATTTTGTAATTCCCGCGTTTTTCATCTGCTCGCACTGACAGTCGTTTTTACTTATTCGAGGATTATACCTCTTTGTACTTCAGAGCGCGTTTGCTTAAGATACTTTTTCATTTTTGTTTATTCGCACAATTAATCGTTTATTTGACTCATTCCTAGGATGCGCAATATCGGCCCCAAGTGTTCTGTTTGTATGCTGGTTGTCAGTGGATGGGGCGTATTAATGCTGGTGAGTTCCTGTTTGTCATAGTTATTTGGACTCAGTTTTTCGTTGGTTCCCATCGCATTTGGTTTAAATTGTAATACTTATGGATCCGTGTGGGTACATTGTATCCACACGGATTCATAAGTTCATTGATAGAAGGCAGGAGTCGCCGACTGTGTGAGCCTCTTCACTGAGCGTCTCGACACCGGAGTAAGCAGGGCGTTAACTATCATCCTTCTTCCAGCGCGCCATCATATGTGCATCTAGGAGCAGCTTGAAGACCACATCATTGGATGTTAGCACCTGCGCTGCTGGCGCATTCCAGCTATTGACGGCCCGCCGTAACAGTCGGAATACGGTGTGAATTCGCCTTGATCGTTGCTTGAGAATCGTGAGTGGATGGCTCCGAAATCTGTGCTCGTTTCGGAGGGGAAAATCTGTTCTAAGCTCCTCGCCCATGTCACCCCGCAAAATGCGACGTATCACAATAAGGTCCCCGCGGAGTCGCCGGTAACTCTGGGGATACATATCCAGATACTCCAGTCGTCTGTTATAAGAGAAACCCCTCATCCCAACAATCATGCGTGTGGCTGCCCTCTGCACTCCTTCAAGTTGAGCTACCTCACTTTGTGTACAGGGGAACACTGCGGCGTGGCCCTTACTCTAGTCTCGGACGAAAATGAGATGAGAAGGGTAAGCAAAAGGCCCCCTCGGTCACTTTGGCAAAGGATCGACGGATAGCCCCAAGCACTCTGCTAGCTTTAACACAGGCTTGTGTTGTTTGAGCCTGCATTTTGAGGGTGTCTGACACCAGCACCCTTATGTCACGTTTTTTATTACACTGTGTCAACAAGTGACCCCCAACGTGATATGCCTTGACATCCTTTATATCTCCCAGGTGCATGAAGGAGCATTTTTGTGGATTCAGAGGCAAGTTCCATTGAACTGTCCATGTTGAAATCGCATCTAAATCCAGTTGCAATATTTCGCTATCCTCGTCTGAAGAGATTGTCCTCCATACTTTCATGTCATCAGCGAAGACGAAGACAGGCGACTGCAACCGGTCCAATGGATCATTGATGAAAACCAGAAACATCAAGGGCCCGAGTACTGACCCTTGTGGCACACCACTTGGGGCAGACAGCCATTCAAATAATTGCTGGTTGACCCTTACAGCGAATGACCTACTACGGCGGAAGTCTGTTATCCAATTTATCATAGGCGAGCTGACAGCGTATGCTAACAGCTTGGTGAGCAAATGACTATGCGGCACTCTGTCGAAAGCCTTGCTGAAGTCTAGAATCACGACGTCCAGAGTCTTGTCATCCGCTCTCGCTTCCACCCATCGCTCTCTGGCTAGCAGGAGGTTTGTCAAGCAAGATCGCCCCCTTCGGAATCCGTGTTGCCTCTCGCTGAGAGTCGAGAGTTGGTCCAGATGCCCCTGGAAGTATTACGATCTAGGGTGAGGCACCAGTCCGCTGACGACAGTAATTCGAATTACTGTCGTCAGCTGATTGGTGTTTCACCCTAGATGGTAGTAAATGAGCACACATCACTACGTGAGGACTGTAACACTCAACACAGTAGAAGTCGCGAAAATCGACCCGAAGAAAGATCTGGAAATTTGGTTTTAGTCCAACTTATCTCCATCATCGCGAAGTGACCTCCAAGAAGAGATTCGTTACCTTTGGGGTGGTAAGACGGAACTTTCCCTGATTTGACAAGAAGACGTTCCACATACTCCACGTGATGTATATGAAACCACTGCTTAAATGCGTCAATCAAGTCGAGAATACCGGATTGAAGAAAGGTATATTCGCATCTGTACCCTCTGATATCGTCGCTGTCACGGAGCAGCATAATAGCATTCTTTCACCCGACACACACAACACTGAAGCATATAGTTCCTCCAATAACGATCACTCATGTAATTTCGAAACGTTAGTCGAACAACAGCGTATTCGTCCATACAGTCTGAAAAACAGAGACGCATAAACCTACTACATACTGACGCCCACTACCAAATATTGTTTATTCGATCTGTGTACACATGCTCAGTCATTTCCCTGCAACTTACCATTTATTGTCTGCTCACATTTCTTGGTGGGGGAGAATGTTATAATATTTTGTGGTATTTGTTTCATCCTTCAGTTGATAATTTATTTGCGTTTTCGACTTCAGCTGCCATACGCCCATTGTTAGACGAATAAAACCTATTATACGAGCCTCTTACTCTTCTGCTTCTGATGCGAGATTGTTGGTTTGTGCCATCGAGTCTGATTGTTCACAACAAAGGGTCAACGCAACACCACAAAATAGTATAACACATGAGGTAGGAAAACAGTACCATAATATCCGTGACATGTCTTAGGGGTCAGTAAGTAGTGTGACTAACAAAGAAAATGATACCTTTATTCGCAACAAATCAGCCGCAAAGTTCAGATACCTTTGAGTAGCTGGCACGCCTCTAAGATGAACACGTCCTTTAGTAGTTCTGGTTCAAGCACTTTTCATTTACTTTGTCCCATTGTGTGCGATCCATAGCAGAAAATGCGTCCTTGATTCTATTCTTCATCACTGTCAGTGTTCGTAGCTTTCGTTGACCAAACACTTCCGTAGTCTCTTTAATCTCAGTTTAGTTTTGTCGCGTCGATTAAACGGAGACATTGCAGGAATGTTTTTCAATACAGCAGTAGAGAAGCTGAAGTGTATTTGGATGAATTACCCCAATAGTCCCTTCTGACAACAGTCGCAGGTTTTTATCGCCCTAAAGAGTCGTTTCTTCTGTTACGAGGCTAGTGGACTATTGTAAGTAGTCAGCGATAACTAACTTTGAAAAAACGCCCAACTATTCTTTCACTCCGACCCGATCGGCACTCTAAGTCCTAGTTCCCACGTGATAAGGAAAACGTATGATGTAGTACAGAACAATACGCTTATACTCAGTCGGCATATCTCCTACGTTCATATGATTTCAAAGTTTCATGCCTGTAACCGTGGTATTCCACGATTGTTTACCGGTGCTACATGTGACACTGTTCTGTGCTCGCTCATGATTGCAACCCATCTGCTGTTTTCTACCATCCCTTCCCGAGTATGATTATGGCCGATCGTGCTCTTTTATTTTGTTTCTGGGTACGAAACTAATACACTCAGCCCCAATTGGTGGTTGAAATAGATACTGTTGTATACTATGTACTCGCTGACGTAACCTACTCCCTAGGAAAGAGTAAACATGTTTCCGTGGAGCAAGTTACGTCGATCGCACAACCAGGCGCCTGTTTCAGAAGATACGTGAGCACCACCCCACGTGGCTGACTAAAGCCGAAATGATGTCCATTTTAAATGCAGTTCTGACGCACCGAGTCTCACTAGAAGTGGCTTTCCAGCTCACCTACTGCTTGCCCAGTCGTCAATCCAGGGGAGTCAGATTTCGTATTCCGGCCACCGCGAAAGCGATTGGCATTCGGTTTAGCAATCCACAGTTGTGCGCTTACAATAAGTTTGTCCGGGTCCTTTGATCACCATGGATCCCGTTACCGACTTGGCATCTCCGGAGGTCAATTTTATCACCTTATTGTTGTCCAATTCACAACCGTGCTCTTGATTTTGCTCGCTTGACAGCCATGATGATGTAAAATGTTATGTAATTGGGCTGATGATGAATAACAAAAACCACTGTTCGCCAAAACACCTTTTACTTCCAATGAACTTAAAGGAGCTATTCGAAACGTTGAAACAGAACAACTGGCAGAGACGATCAATGTTCGTTAATGTTCCCATATCCGGGCGCACAAACGCGAATGGAAACCTTGAGTGCTCGTCGGTTATTATAAGTATTTGTTTCTGGACGTCGGAGGTAGAGGCCTTTTGAAGTCAACATTCAGTCGTTCGAAAGAGCACGTTGCCTTGAACAGATCGGTATTTTACGAAACCTCTGTTTCAACTCAGCGCAAACTGCATAGTTAGATGTGATCTTTTTCACATCGTCCACTGAAAATGACAGATTCCTGGAGCGCACCGTAAACAAATCGAACAACTCCAGGGTGACAAGGAATCGTATAGATCCTTCAAATTCAACCTATACAACAACGATAGTATATTCACGGGATAATGCATCAGTAACTTTATTGTCCCTACCGCAGCAGTAGGTTACATCGAAACCAATAACAAGACAGCTTAATCTGTCGTCGTTGGGTGTGATTATTTTTATTTCCTTCGATGATTCGCGTCGTACATAAAAGCAATTGATCTTCGATTTGTGATTGATTTAAAATGCGTATCAAGCAAACAATGGTGCTGTTTTCTGTTGACCTCGACGATCGCGTAAGCTTCCTTTTCCACTGACGAATGATGTCGTTCGTTGGATAATAACGTTATGGAATAGAAGACAGCCGGTCTGTCATTTTTTGTTAACGTGACAGCGGTAGTAAAATCTCAGACGTTCGTTTCTACTACGAGGGACACATCTGGGTCAACATTTGTCATCACGGATCGAGCAAATTCATTCTTCAGCACGTTGTAAGACTCATGCGTCATTTTACAGAGTAAATGTTTTATTTCTGGCCAGAGGCTGAATTTCATCAGAAAATTTTGATATCTATTGGGACTAATATCCAAAATGCTTTACAATTTGCTGTTGGGATTTCAAGTCTCATGGAGGTGGCAAGTTCTGTAACGGTTGGAACCCATCAGGGTTTAGTTTTACTAGTCTATGAAAAAGGTAGTATCCTGATACTCTGATTTGTTTGACAGCGATTACGCTTCAACTCTTGTTAAGTGCTAACTCATATTTGTTAGCGACCTCACAAAATCGTATCAGGTTTTCCCCATGTTGCTTTTCGTCTTCTCCGCAAACAACAATATTGTCTGAGTAAGCAAAGGTTGCTGAGAGAGCCTCCGATCTGTTCTGGTCGGTAGTTCTTCGTAAACATGATAAGGTGATAACTCCATCTAACGGAATACGACAGGACTGAAAAAGATTCCCACATGTGTCGAGTGCAGTGAAATCTTCATCTTCATCTTTGATTGGTACTTGATGTTAGACACTTTTCAAGTCCATCGTACTGAAAATAACAGCTCGGGATCTTCGCAACCACTTCGTCAACTTGTGAAAGTGAGTACGCATCTAAAAGCGTGAAGCGTTTCACAGTTTGACTGCAATCGATGTCCATCTTACGTTTGTGTCGTTCGTTAGTTGTAACTGAGACTTGAGCACGTTTAAGGGAGTTGGATGGTTCAATAATGCGCTGTTTCAAGAGATTTCCGATTCTTAACTTGATAAAACATCCATCCGAAGCAGAGTGCCGTCGCAATTCCGTAGTGATCGAAGTGTAGTTTGGCGTGAGGTTGCCGAAAGGGTGTGGCGGATTGATGCGGACATCGACAAGATTATACAACGAAAATGACTCGCTGCTGTCTTCGAACAAGGTTCTTAATTTTTTCGTGCGAACGCAAAAAAATCACCTTAACAGCACATCAGCACACTAATTTAGCCGCACTAAAATTTGAAGTGCGAATAATTGGAATTCTTCGTGACGGTGATTTGCACAGCAGTGTCAGTGAGTACGGATTTTCAGACGAGTGGAGGCCAGAACTCAGTAAATGTTCCACCTTAAAGCGTTGTGTCTGAACGACAGGACAGGGAGTATAACTGTCGGAGCTACTAGTATCTAATAAAGCTTGTTGAAGTATCTCCAACAAAATCTTGCATAACTGGACTTAACAGGCACTGAGGAGCGGCGAACACGACCGTCGAAAACAACAGAGCTAACAGTGGGTGTAACTTTCTTGTCCTGTGCTGATCGGCGGACGTTTTGATAATGCTCTTTTATTACAGATTTTGCATGTGTCCCTAGCAGGGCACTTGAACCGGTGATGTGTGACAGAAGTAGCACCGTTTGCCTGCTACTGTGGATGTTCCAAATTCATGTGGAAGATGTTCATATTGTTTTGGGGAATCCGGGCTAGAAATTGTTGCAGAATGTGAGAATTCATCAGGGCAAATTGAATTAGACTGTTGGTGAATCGTCTCCGAGGATCGAACCTGTTCATAAACTGCTTCGAAATCGAGCGACTTGCCCTCCAGAAAACGCTGATAAATATTGTTAGACTGTATTCCGTTTATGAATGCATCACGCATCGCATCATTGTGATGTTGTTCAGCAGAGACCGACTTGAAAGCGCAGTCTTTCGCCAACGACTTGAGAGCTTGAAGGAACTGGTCCGAACTTCGACCCATCCCTTGGTTGCGGATAGACAATAGATGTCACGCAAAAACCTCGCTCTTAGGTTTCGCATAGATTTTCCCCAAGATACTTACGTCGTTAAACGTCTTGCACCCAGCCACGTATTTGTAGACAGCAGGTGGAATGTATTTAGTGAGAACATCACGTTTGTCTGAATCTTTTGTGGAGGATTTCGTGATGTATGTACTAAGTGTACGAAACCAATGATTCTAAATTTTCGGGGAAGTTTGGTAGCTGGAATCATCATCGAAGCGTTGAGGACGCAAACTTTTAGACCCTATAAAACGAGTAACTTGTTGCACATTAAGTATTTGTAGAAACATCCGCTAGACGAAAACGAGAAGCCTGAAGGCTCGGAATATAGGCTGTATTCGTTTCATAGTTGCAGCGCAGAAGCTGAAACAAAAGAGGTTGGAAATGCGCAGTAGTATAACCGTTGAACAGTCATAGAACCGTGTACGTTACAGATGCGCCATCACCTTTTACTTGTTGCAAATTGAGTTCTTTCGTATCACCAGTTTTGAAATATGCGAGGTCCTTATGTATTCTCAGACCTCGGTTTACTTGGACGGTACTAAGTTGACGTGTGGACTTCCAAATTGTGTGAGGGTAGCGCGGTAAAAGCAGGAAGTCAGTAAAGCTTTATCTCAAAATACTCTGCTATCAAGCTGGCTGATTTGTTGCGAATAAAGGTATCATTTTCTTTGTTAGTCACACTACTTACTGACCCCTAAGACATGTCACGGATATTATGGTACTGTTTTCCTACCTCATGTGTTATACTATTTTGTGGTGTTGCGTTGACCCTTTGTTGTGAACAATCAGACTCGATGGCACAAACCAACAATCTCGCATCAGAAGCAGAAGAGTAAGAGGCTCGTATAATAGGTTTTATTCGTCTAACAATGGGCGTATGGCAGCTGAAGTCGAAAACGCAAATAAATTATCAACTGAAGGATGAAACAAATACCACAAAATATTATAACATTCTCCCCCACCAAGAAATGTGAGCAGACAATAAATGGTAAGTTGCAGGGAAATGACTGAGCATGTGTACACAGATCGAATAAACAATATTTGGTAGTGGGCGTCAGTATGTAGTAGGTTTATGCGTCTCTGTTTTTCAGACTGTATGGACGAATACGCTGTTGTTCGACTAACGTTTCGAAATTACATGAGTGATCGTTATTGGAGGAACTATATGCTTCAGTGTTGTGTGTGTCGGGTGAAAGAATGCTATTATGCTGCTCCGTGACAGCGACGATATCAGAGGATACAGTTGCAGTCTCTTCGATCAAAGGTGTCGATAATCCTTGTAAGGTGTCTCAGGCATGACTTCTCCTTCGGCGGCCAGTTGGTGAACAATAACTGTTTTCTCTCTGCCATTATGAAGGCGAATGTACGCGTACTGTGGATTGCACTGAAATGATTCGACTTCTTCGACGAATGGATCATAATTAAACTGACACTTTTATTAAAAAACACTGGTCCAGGTTTAGTGAGCCACATCGGGAGGGTTGTTCCGGAGGTCGACTTGCGGTTTTAGAGGAGTACTTTTATGTCGTGTGGCGCTAGTTGCAGTACGCAGAAGTGGTCTGAAGAGTGCAAAATATCAAGAAAAACAAATTCCCATTGATCGACTGCCAAGTTACGGGATTTCAGGGTGAGCAGCACGGTTTTCCACTGCTTTTCCTTCAAACGTTCTACTTGCCCTTTATCATGGGGATTGCTTGGCGTCATTCTACTTGTCGCAGCTTTGCCTTCGTGATGAAACTTGAACACTAAACGATATCAATCATCATCATCGACAGCAATATGTCATTGGTTCACACTGATGCTTAACTACTACACAACTACGAGAAAAAAAAAGAAAAACACAGTAACAAAGAAGAAAAAAGAAGTGGAGGGAAAGGGACCTAATTACTAAAAATAGTTACGCCTATATTCAAACATACAACATCAAGACGACTGCACAACCGAACCGTAGGTAAAGTAAGGCGTCATCATCCTTACGGCTTTCACTGCCCGCGTTATTAAGTGCACTCACTTCACAGACAGCTCGGCCAAACGACGACAACATTCACGCCACTGAGCTCGATTAGCCATCATCTCCACCTAACTTTTCAAACCACCGACTCTGTGAATCGTGAGGCCTCAGCCTGGGAGACGAACCCCATCTACACACCAGGTCATCATCTATCCACCTCGCACCTTGTGCAATCGCCCGCAGCGTCGCCAAACAGTGCTCAGTGTGACAAACGACTAGCTGGCATCCTTAGTATATAACCTAACCATCTAAGTCTGTGTAAATGTAGTGACTGAACAAAAGAACTCGTTTGACAACCAGTGCCAAGCACCTGCTTTCTAACCTTCTCATTGTTTACCCGCTGGTACCACCCGATACGAGCGATTAAACGTAGACATCGGTAGTCAAATACCAGTAGACGGTTCACGTCCTCTACTCAAAGCGCCCACGTTTCGCTGCCGTAGGTTAATACAGCCCTCACTTTTGTCTGATAAACGCGACCCTTAAGCTTCAGAGAGGTACCTCTCTGTCGCCATAGGTGTCTTAGATTAGCGAACACCGCCCTAACGTTGGAAATACGCGCTTCTATTTCATCCTACACTTCCGACGCCACCTCTGATGCAGCTTCCCATGTACACAAACCTGTCAACAATCTCCATGATTTCATTATTCTAACATTAAATCTACGTGATCACAACAATCTTGCAGAAGCACTTTGCATTTTGAGGCTGCAAAGGCGCATTCCGAAGTATTAACAGGACGTGAAATAGCGTCCAGTGTTGTTTTGTGCTGCTAGAAGTTGTCGAACAGCAATACTTATCGTCAGCATAATCACGATCAGTCAGTCTTTCACCAGGTAAGAGGTCCACGCCGGCATCATTTGAGTGCCGCAGACAGTCTTCCATCATTTCGTTATGACAAAGTTGAACAAAAATGGTGAAAGTGGACAACCTTGACGTACGCCGCTCCTGGTGCTGAAACTGTCAGACAGTTCGTCGAAACCTAACCTGAGCTGAAGTATGAGAATAAATCGTCGACAGTATGTTCACTAACTTGTTCGGTGAACCCCTACGTTTAAGCGAATCCAAAAGTGTGGATCGGCCTACCGAATCAACGCACCTTTATAGTCGAGGAATACGGCGATTGTTGGCCGGCGTACACATGACGCTGCTCCAGAATTTGACGAAGGTAAAAATGTGATCTGTAACAACCCGCCCAGGGCGAAACCCTGCCTGTTCTTCCCTAATGTAACTTCCGCAAAATGCAGTGAGTCGACGAAGTATAATGATGCTAGAACATTTGAAATACCTGGTGTCAAACTAATCCCTCTGTGGTTTTCACAGGACCCCGGCCTTCTTTCTTAAATATGTGAACTATTATCGAGTGACCCCAGCACGGAGGAATGGTCTCCGTCGTCCACACAAATTGAAACAACTAAGTCAATGCTTCTGCTAACGCCTCTTCACGTTGTTCAAAAAGTGCCGGCACGAGATCATCTGGACCACCAGCCCTATTACGCTTGAGAGCCGAAAGGCAATTGCGAACCTCAGTCCCAGTGGGTGATTCCAAATCTACCGCGACCTGGTGCTACATTACCAGTTTGTGGCGACAACACAATAGAAGCAGCAGGCCAACTAAGTTGACCTCAAAGTGTTTGCCCAACGCTCTAACCTTCTGGACTATTACAGACTAGTGTACCATCTACCTCGCTAGATAGCTACAACGACGGTCGTCTGGACCAATGGCACGAATCAGCTTAAACAGTTTACCGATGTTCCCTGGGGCAAATGCGGTTTCCATTTCCTTAACTTTTTCCACTAACCAAACCACACAATCAGCGTTGGGCCATGGTTCATTTTCCTACGGATGCTCTTTCCTAGACTTGTTATGTGAACTACCAGAAGAATGTTCCGTCTGGCCTCTAACAACTCCAAGGATTTCTCTGAAATCCAATGTTTGTTTACCCCGTGTACCCCTGTGCCGCATGCTACGGTACCTGCTTTTTGAATGGTCTGTAAGATTTGAGTCCAGCAGCTATTAGGATCTTCGGAATGAGTACCACCAGGGCAGCTTTCTGAGCTGGTTTGGTAATTATGCCTAACCGATGGTAAAGCCAGTTTCTCAACAGCTAATCGTTGCTGTTGGTGAGGTCGTTGCCCAATAAAAGTAAGAACAAAACGGCAACGTACCAACGCATGATCTGAATCCAAGTATGTGCTCCAATAAGAACGACAGTCTTGAATGGAATCCCGCCACCTATAACTAACGGCTGTGTGGTCTATCTGAGACCAGGCCTGATTCGGAGAAGGCGGGCGCCAAATATAACGGTGACGTGCACGATGCCTAAAACCAATGCTGGCTAAAAATAGCTTATGTTCAGCGCACAGCTGCAGCAGTCGCCCACCATTATCTGATCGATGTGATGCTATCCCAAACCTACCACCTAAACGAGATTCGGCTTCACCAAGGCGACCGACCTGGGCATTCATATCTCCAGCCAAAATGACTCTATCAGAGCCACGTGTCGACCAAAGGAGAGCCACCAGATCCGAATAAAACTCGTCCTTGATACCGACGTCACTACAACAGTCAGTTGGAGTATGAGTAGACACAATGAAAAGATTCTTGAAATTTTTGCGTCCAGGGCTAGCCTTTAACAGAACCTGCCAAGCGGACGGCACAAAGTCTATTGTTAACAGGAATTCAATCTACCAATGCGGCTGCGGCCGTCGTGCTGAGGACTATACCTACCCCAGCCTGACCTGTAACAGCGGCTGTGGAGTCACCCGAAGTGTATAACCAGTACCGGGTAGACAATGCGTGTGCTGTTAGTCCCATATGTTGACTACTGTCCTTGATTCTAGTCTCTGGAATGTGGTAGATATCGACATTCAAACAGTCTGACAGCGGCCTGTTGACCTACCTGTTTTAACGTGCGAACGTTGAAAACAGGGATGGCATCTTTTCCGAAAGAAGTACACAGTTCTGGTACACTACCCACTACCCGCAGCCTTACGGCACAGGATTTGGAGCCAGACTTTGGATGAGTACCCTAATCGTTCTCGTGTCTAGGTCTAGGCCTCCTGGCAGTATCTCATCCCACACACAACCATGAATATTCACAATAACAATAAATCCATACTGCATCGGCCGTCTCGCAGTATAAACCGGGTCGCCCTATCTGCTGCATAAGCAGGGTGGATAGGCGAAAACTGCTACTGCTGACCCTCCCCCACTGTCCTATCAAATTTAGCTCTAAGACCCCTCTCGACCCATTTCTAGTACATATCTACAGATCCCTCAACCGATTAGCTAATCATAATAACACTGTTCTGTCTCTTATCATCAAATCTCAGGCCTCTCTCATCCCTTGCTTAGACCTAGAGTGCGAATTAATACG